>JAQZBX010006461.1:28951-53218 GCA_029593785.1 Cabassous unicinctus | reverse complement strand
AAAAAAAAAACAGCAGACTATAAGTGTTGGAGAGGATGTGGAGGAATGGGAATCCTCATCCACTGCTGGTGGTATTGTGGTATGGTCCAGCCACTGTGGAGGACAGTTTGGCAGTTCCTCAGTAAACAACCATAGATCTTCTGTATGATCCAGCGATTCCACTGCTGGGTATATACCCAGAAGAATTGAAAGCAAAGACATGAACAGATATATGCACACCAATGTTCATAGTGGCATTGTTCACAATTGCCAAAAGTTGGAATCAGCTGCAGTGTCCATCAAGAGATGAATGGATAAACAAAATGTGGTACATACATACAATGGAATATTACTCAGCTGTTAGAAGGAATAAAGGGCTAACATACAGAATAACATAGATGAACCTTGAAGACCTTATGTTGAGTGAAGCAAGGCAGGCATTGAGGGATGAACAGTACATGACCTCATTGATTTGAATTGAGGAAAGTGAGCAGTTTCTGAGAACCATTGTCTGAAAGATAGGTTATCAAGGGAGAGAAAGAGAAGAGTCAGTTGTGAGCCATCACCCATATGGACATATATCTATGGTAAAGTGATAGAATATAGTTGCATATTGAAGGATAGGACAGGAGGGTAGTGATGTTACTGTGTTAGGTAGTGCAGGGTTGACAGGTGGGTTGATTAGGAACGTGAGTTAGAATACCCGGGATACTGGGGGGAGAGATTGGAGAGGGACCAGGTGAACATGGGATTTGTAGGTATGAGGTTGTAAGTGTAGGACAGGGAATGCTCTTATGGTTATATGACAAGGTGGTGTCACTGGTTTAGGGTGTTGGTTGGGGTGGCATTCAGGATGGGTCACATCTGGAGTAGGCTTCTTGGGTGTGTGTGAGTGTTCACCTGCCATAATGTGTTGTGTTGGTGAGTGGAGACCCACAGGGTGAATGGAAAAGGAGATGGACCACCATTTTTGGGAGCACCGATTCACCCAGAAGCAGACAGGTGGGCATCTCTTATGAGCAAGGGTGGATCCTAATAGGGGAGGACAATTAGTGTGTCAACACTCTTGTTTCATGTAACTATGAATATTGTCATCCAATGAGTCAAGACAGGGGAGTGTCATGTGTCCCAGGGGGATGGGAAGGGAGGAACAGAATAGATCAGACACGGTGTATTTAGTGGGCAGGGGAAATGTTCTTCATTACCTTACAGTGATGGACATAGACATGGTAAATATCATAAAAATTTATTAAATTGTACCATCTAAATTGTAAACTATACTGTAAACCTTTCTCAATGTTTAGTAGCTATGTTTCACTATCTGTATAACAGTTAAAACAATGCTACCATCCACATACAAAAAGGTTCTAATATTGGGTGAGGAAAGCAAGAGGAGGTTGGGTATATCAGAGTCTCTAGTATTCTGTGTGTCACTTTACTGTGACCTAAAACTTGTTTGAAAATTAAATGAAAATTTGGGGAACACTCAGGAGTGAGAGGGGGAAGGTGCCATGGTATAGACTGGACACACGATAATGCAGTGATGAAAGGAAAAATGTTTAAAATGTTTAAAATTTTTTTTTGTTTTTTCCCATTTTTTTAATATCCCACTCTTTTAATTTTATTTTTAGTGTTTTTTTTTTAGTTTCCATGTACTTTATCTCTTACATTTAAACTTTTCATTATTATTTCATTTTCCTATTAATTGTGTTTGGCTGTTGTATGGGCTTCATCTTTAAGGAAGGTTTGGATCACAGAAGGGTTACAACGGGGGTGGAAGAGGATCTTTGGTGGGGGACATCAGGGATGGGGGTTTTATGGGAAGAAGTTCACCTGAATATACATAAAAGATAAAAAAATTTGTTCAAACGAACAAGAGGTGGGGCATGGTCACAGTGGGTGGAGAATCATTCAATAAATGAAAGAACACTGAATTCCCAGCCTGGAGAGCCCTGCCACATTCTCCAAGGGAGCATCAACAGTCCCCCAAGTGCAGGGGCATTGTCTGACAAAGAAGGATGGTCCACTAATGGGTTCTTGTTATTGATGACTAGCCCTATGTGTCTCTGCTTTTCTAATTGAAACTTAGCCCACTGTTATGGGGTGCCTAAAGGTTGCTACCTGAGAGACTTCTTGTTGCTCATATATGGCCTCTCTCTAAGCCAAACTCAGCATATGAATGCATTACCTTCCTTCCAGTGTGGGCCACAACTCCCGGTGTTGAGCCTCGCTGGCAATGAGGGATTAATACCAAGTGGCAACTGGCAATATGACTGGAAAAAGACCCTGAATAAAAGGGGGAAAAGGTAAAGACAAATAAGTTCATGTGGCTAAGAGACTTCAAAGAGAGTCAGGAGGTCATCCCAGAGGTAACGCTTACATACACCTCAGTAGGATCTCATAGAACACCAAAGTGGATATCACCCCAAACAGAGGGGCTCCTGAGGCCTCTGGAGATACCCAGGTCCTATATAAGGGGGGATAGCTCTAAAGATTGATGTCTTATCAGTGGGCTATACTTTGAAATCTGTGTTCATGAGAGTGACAGAGTTGGACTCAAATAAGTCCTCCCTGCACATGGTCCATCAATCCCTTCTATTCAAACATATATGTGGTGCTGGAGTTTGTAGGTGTACTTCCAGAGACTGGGCCTTTGTCCTGCCCATGTGCCAGCTGTGCCTGGAATCTTGGTGGAGCTGCAACTCCTTCTCTACAGCTCAATGGACTCACACAAGACACCTGGCAAGGAGATGATGATGGACAACAGCCATCCCAGAGAATGGAGAGAGTCTGCAGCTGCAAACAGAATAATCCCATCCATCTTATCCATGGGATATAAGCCCCCTTTCACTTGGAGGTGGAGTGGACATCATCATCCTAGACTCCTCAGGATTGGGGGAAGTCCTATGGACTAGAGTGGGCTTACTGGTATTCTGTTGTAGACATATTGTGATTCAAGCAATGGAATAAATTACAACAATGAGGATGCTTTTGGGTCAGGGAGAGGGAAAAGCAGTTGTAATGCAGGGGCTTTTTCAGGACTTGGGAATTATCCTGATTGACATTACAATGACAGATATAGGCAATTTTACATCAGCATATAACATGCAGAATTGTGTGGGAGAGAGTGTGGTTTACAATGTGAACTATGGTCCATGCTTAGTGGCAAAGCCCCAGGATGTGTATATCCATTGCAGGTGATGTGCAACACTAATGAAAGATGTTTATGTGGGAGGTTGTGGGAGGTGTGGGAGGTGGGGAATATGCGAATCCCTGTAATTTTTGTGTAACATTTATGTAATCTAAGCATCTTTAAAAATACTTAAAAAAAAACAAGCATAAAAAAATACATGATTTATTCCCTGCTATGTACTTATATTGACTTACAATCAATGTTAAAACACAGAACTCAGTGAACTGTGAAAACACTATAGTTATTAGTTGAAAACTTGTGGAAATACATGCTTTATTGAGTACTATGTACTTATGTTGGCTTACAATTAATGTTAAAATACAGAACTCAGTGAACTGTGAAAATACTATTATAATTAGATATGAAAACTAAGTAAAATGCATGACAAATTCACTGCTATGTACTTATGTTGCTTACAATCAATGTTAAAACACAGAAATCACTTAATGAACTGTGAAAACAATATAGTGATTAGTTTTGAAAACAAAGTAAAATACATGCTTTATTCACCATTATGTATTTATATTGACTTACAATCTAGTCCACTTAAAACACAGAAATCAATTAGTGTCTTGTGAAAACTCTATAATGTTTACTTTTAAAACTAAGCAATATACATGATTTATTCACCACTAAAAAAAAAAAAGAAAAAGAAATCAAAACAGGCACAACATTGCCCTAAGCAAAAGCCTAATGAAGAGCAAGACCATAATTCTCTTCAATCTCTCAAGGTTGAGAGAGATGAAGAAGATGTCCAAGAAAGATTTGGAAGCAGCATAGATTGGTTCATGAGGTTTAAAGAAGCCAGCTGCATAACATAAAAGTGCAAGGTGTAGCAGCAAGTGCTGATGTAGAAGCTGCAGCAAGTGATTGAGAAGACCTCGTTGGTCATTGCTGATGATGGCTACACTAAGCAACAGATTTGCAATGTAGAATTTGAGCCATTTTTGGAAGAAGATGCCATCTAGGAATTTCATAGCTAGTGTGGGGAAGCTAATGCCTGGCTTCAAAGCATCAGGACAGGCTGTCTTTTTAGGGGTTAATGCAGCTGGTGACTTTAAATTGTAGCCAATGCACATTTAGGTTCTGAAAATCCTAGAAACCTTAAGAATATGCTAACCCTTCTCTGCCAGTGCTCTTTAAATGATACAAAAGGACTCGATGATAAAACTTCTGTTTACCACATGGTTTACTGACTATTTTAAGCACACTGTTGAGACCTACTGGCAAGACAATAAAGAATTCTTTCCAAAATATACATGCTCATTGACAATGTGCCCAGTCACCCAAGAGCTCTGATGGAGATGTAAAATGAGATTAATGTTGTTTTCTTCCCTGCTAACACAGCATCCATTCGGTAGACCATTTATCAATTGAGTAATTTAGACTTTCAAGTCTTATTATTTAAGAAATATATTTTGTAAAGCTATATCCTCCATAGATAATGATTCCTTTGATAGATCTGTGCAAAATCAATTGAAAACCTTGTTAAAGAATTCACCACTCTAGAAGCCATTAACATTCTTGTTCATGGGAAGAGGTTAATATATCAATATTAACAGAAGTTTGGAAGAAGATGGTTCCAACCTTCACAGATGACTTTGAGGAGTACAAGACTTCAGTGGAGTAAGTCCCCGCAGATGTGCTGGAAATGGTAAGAGAACCTGAATTAGAGGTAGAACCCTAAATTGTGACTGAAATGCTACAATTTCCTGATAAAACTTAAACTGATGAGGAGGTTATCTTAGGGATTAGCAAAGAAAGTGCTTTCTTGAGATGGAATCTACTCCTAGTGAAGATGCTGTGAACATTGTTGAAATGACAACAAATGACCTAGAATATTACATCAATGTAGTTGATAAAGCAGCAGCAGGGATTGTGAGAATTGACTCCCAATTGGAAAGAACTTCTACGGTGGGTAAAATGTTATAAAATAGCATCACATGTTACAGAGAAATCTTTTGTGAAAGGAAGTGTCAATTGATGTAGCAAACTTAATTTTCTTTATTTAAGAAATTGCCACAGCCACCCAAGCCTTTAGCAACCACAACCCTGATGGATCAGCAGCCATAAACATCAAGGCAAGACTCTCACCATCATAAAGATGATGCCTCACTGAAGCCTTAGCTGATGGTTAGCATTTTAGCAATAAAGCATTTTAATAAAGGTATGCACATTTTTTATACATAATGCTATTGTACACATTGTAGACCACAGTATAGTATAAACATAACATTTATAAGCACTGGGAAATTAAGAAATTCTTGTGACTTGCTTTATTGTGATATTTGCTCCATTGAGTGGTCTGAATCCAAACCTGTACCATCTCTGAGGTATGCCTGTAACATTTGGGCCCCATGAGAGATTACTGAGATTTCATAGGACCAAGGAGAAGTGGGGCACATGGTTGGGTATAACAACTCTGGGGAAGATATTACCATGAAGAATGTTGGGAGAAAACTGAACCTCAGGGATTGTGTGGGGACAATTATTCTGAAAGTCACGTTTATTTGGGTTGTACAACAATTCCTAATTGAAGATGTTGCCTTTGTGTAAGAATTGATAAATAGACGAGTTCCCAGTAGCAGTCAAAAACATTGGCCAGGAAAACAATAGTACAGCATTATTAACAGTCAAGTCCAAAATTAGGACCTGCACCACAAGAATGCTCTGCCTTCATTAATGGAGTAAGAGTATAAGGGAAGGGACTACTGAAATCACAAGCTCCTTATTTCCTCACTGCAAAGAATATATAACTATAAGTATGTAACTATGTCTATATCTGTACAAATTGCTACACCTTTAGTTATATTTATACTGCTTTAATATATATCTAACTCTATTTTATAACTACCTATCTATATATCATTATCAATATCAATCTCTATGCATTGAACACTTTGTATTAAGAATTTCATGTCTTCTGTCTTTGACTATATTATTTAGTTTATGTCAAACTATTTTCCTTCCAAGAGCAACTATAAAAGTTGAAACAAATAGCTGCTTGAAGGCATCAAGGAACAACTAAGGTAACCTGGACTTGAAAGGAAAAGATTGCAGAGAAAGAGTGTTGAAATGACCCCTAAATTCACAGCAGCTTTTTAGGCACAGGGCTTCTGCCAATTCCCTGTACAGGACAGAATATGAACAGAAACCTGCATCCTTTTCATAATATGGAGACAAAATCATAGGCTATCAAACACCAGTGCTTGATAGTCAAACATCCCAGAAAAATGGAAACCACAGAAATATCACCCAATATTCTGTTATACTTTATCCCTGGAGAGGGTTTCCAGCACACAACCTCTCCATGAATGCAGATATTTGAAGCTATGAGTTAAAAATCAGGAAAAAAATTTACAAACTAAGTGCCACAAAATGAAAATTGGAATTCAGATCCTGCAAATCAGTAAGTACCCTGATAAAGCAGAACTTCAGATGAGAAACAAGAAGAGATTTGTACATGGAGTACAGCACATTTGTCAGTACTCCATCTTTAGTCAAAAGAAAATGAGATAGTTTTAGGAGGAAAAAAGCATCATTCATAATGTCTACAATTTTTACAACAGTGTATCATGTTAATGAAAATTAACAAGGTATTTTGTAATGATTGCAAAGAACACTATGAGTTACATATTTCAAATTTATGTAAAATTTTTGGAAGAATTAGTTCTATAGACAAAGAAAGACAAACTATATACATGTGCATAGTTACTCTTACCCCATAAAGCTGACTAAAACTGTTTTTTTTTCCTCACTAACTCACATGAACATTTTCACTACAATCTAAAACTTACTATAGTGCTGATTAATCAAGCACAGCACTCTATGACAGGGACAGTGTTAAGTACTTTCCATCCACTATTCCATTTAACTCTCACAACATCCTACTACCTAGGGATTTATACCATATTGTCCTAAATGAAGAAGTAGAAATACAACAGCTCTGAAGGTGGGATCCAGAGCAAGACTGCCTGACCACAAAGTCTGAGCTCTTAACTGCTGTACTTCCCAAATCAAAGGCACTGTGTTAGTGAAATTACATATGGAAACTGAAGTCAGAGAATGTATTCCAGCCTTATGCAAGTCACAAAGATTTCTGATTTCCCATTACTTCTTCTATCAAATGAGAGTGTTTATCTTAACCAGAGATTCCCATTTGGCAGGTGTTGCAGTTATTTGATCTCAGCAATGACTTTTCAAATATTGAAATCATTGACAGCATTGATAGTCTGAATCTTTTGCCAATCAATAAATAACAAGGAAAAAAGATGAAAATGAAAATATAGTTGGCTTGTCTTTTAAAATCTGCCAAAAGTACGCCCAAAAACCTCAGTGAAAAATCATCTTGGTAGAAGCAACTATTCCCTTTAAATGATCAGTCCACTCTTCAGCCTTAGTCACCAGCATTTTTGATTGCCAGGAACCTAAGCAGAACCACATATTTAAATCACAGTGACAGTGTCCCTGGGTCCTATATTCTAATTAGTATATCTACTCTGTCACCAACAACTGAATTAGGATGTTTCAGTCACTGTTCTTATAATAATACAGATATAACCATGCAGGGAAAATTACTGCAATTTTTTGTAATTGCCAAGAATTTTGCATATAGTATATTATATTTAATCATACAAATTTGATTATAGGTTCTACTATATTATTTAAGTTTAAAAATATTTTAAAACAATGCTAAATGGTTAATTTTACAGTCTAATAGCATAAATTATAAGGGCATTAGCTCTTAGTAAAAACAGTAGAGTGGCTTGGGAATATAGTATGATAAAGGGGCTCTTACCCAACCTTCTAACACATATGTATTTCATTAGAAGAGATGTAGTAGTAAAGTTTGCTAGTGGAAATGAGATAAAATGTGTGGGGAAAGTTTATGTAGACCATAGACAATTTTTATTCTTCCTGAAATTTTGCAAGGTAATGTGGAATTCAGTTTTTTTCAGAGCGCAGTGAATGCATATCTCAGTTATTTGGGTTGTGTTGATAGACTACATAAAATATAATGATAGCAGTAATAAAAAGCCTCAGCCATTTCTAAGCATGTTTAACAAACGTGAAAGATTCACATCTATTTTTTCATCTTATCCACATGATATCTTTATGAAGCAGTAATTTTATTATCTCCTCTTTAAAGATGGAGAAACAGAGTTACATAGAAGTCAAGTAAGTAACTTCTCCAGAGTTATCAGGTCAGTAAGTGGCAGAACCAATTTTCAAATCAGGACATTCTGATTCCAGAGCTCACGATCTTAATCACTGCAATAAACTGCCACACATGGTTCAGCCTCCTCACTATAGTAAAGCAGCGCTCAGAGCACTGGTCACCTGTTAGCATCCCAGCTGGCTTTCCATGTCTTTAACTCAAACTCTCAAAGGAAAAAACATGATGGTTTCTGAGAATTACACATTCCATAGGGCAAAGTTGCTTTGCCAGATCCCTTTCTGTGGGTCAAGTGGGGATTCCTGTTCTGATCAGCTGTGTCCAGGGTCAATGCAGTCATTATTTAGACTGTCATGGGGATTTATGTGGCAGTAATTAGAGAGTTGTGGATGCCTCTGTAGGTAGGTGGCCATTGGATAATTAGCTTCATATTATAAGTCAGGAGAGGTTATGAGCTATTATGTAACTTGTTCAAAGTCATTCAATTTTCATTTTGTCAGATTCCAAACTTGAATCAAAGTTAGTGGAATCTGATATTTTCTTCTATCATTCCTAGCATGACATTTTCCAAGTATGTGCATGTATATATATATGTATGTATATATGTATGTATGAATGAATGAATAATGTATCAGTCTATGTATCTATTGGGGATAGTCAGGTGCCCCACTAAAGGTGTATTAATTCCCAAATCCAGATCCTGTGTGTGTGAGCCAATTTACAATTAGTAACATTGTAGATGTTCTTAACAGATAAACTGTGGGCTCATTTGTGCATAGGAACTTCAATGACCCTATTTAGATGAAGCTATATTGAATCAGGTGGCTCTTAACCATGTGACTGGAGTTCTCATAAGCAGGAGAAATTCAAACACAGTGAGTCAGTAAAACCCAGAAGTCAGCAGAAACTAGAGGAGCAGACAAATGAACGGTGAGAAACCATGTGACAGAGGATTTCCAGGGCACGGCAGACTATGGGAAGAAACAAGCCCTGCCAATATGTTCACATTGGTTGTCTAGCCTCCCAAATTGTGAGATGATGAATTCCTGTTGTCTAAACCAAGCAGTGTGTGGTATTTGTCATGGAAGCCCTAGCAAACTAAGGTATTATCTCTCTACCTCTCTACCATTTAATAGCATTATAAAGTATCAGAAAGTCCTGGATGTTACTTAAGCACACTAAAGCCTTGGTTTCTCTTTGAATATCCTAATTGTGTTTAAAGCCCAAACGAGGTGCTTATAGATGCATCGTTCATGAAAAATCCAGTTGAGAATTTTAAAGTCATTGGCCATATTTCAGATGCAATATTCATAATAGTGGGAGAGAAGTTCTGAGAGGCCTTGAGAAATACACACATTCTTGCTTTTCCAAACTTATACACATGAAGAACTAACTACAGTTTTTATGTAGTTGTGTACTTTCAAGTACCAAAAAGTATATTTACCCTCATCATGTAATTATCTTTTTTAAAAAACTCAACTTATGTGATTAGACTATTGTTGACAATAAGGCATGAAAATTTAATCATGAATAGAAACCAGAAAACTAATGTCATGGTTAAAATTTTCTGATGTGTATTTACTTTGGAGGAAAGTAAATAAAAACTGGGAACACACATATGTTTTTCAAATTTGTTTTCCTTTTAAAGATTTGTTTAGTAGTTGAATTCCAGTTTCCTAAAAAGAAAAATAAAAGAGTAATTTATCACTCAGCAAATTCACTCCTACCTATGGACCCAATGAAATGACCTATATTCCATGGTTCATAGTAGCACTACTTATACTTTTCCAAAAGTAGAAGCATCTTCAATGTCTATCACCTGCTGAATGTGTATGCAGTTGTAATATATCTGTACAATGTGATATCATTTGGCGATAAAAAGAACAAAGTACTGATATTCACAAAGGTGAATCTAAAAATGTGAAATCAGCCAGATCAATAAGAATATATATGGTATGTTTCCAAAAACAAATAAAAGAGACAGAAACAAGATTAGTTGCTGCTTAGGATTGGAGTTGGGAATGGGGAATGGCTGTGAATGAACACAAAGATTCTTTTTAAAATATTGGAAATGTTCTCAAAAGAGATTGCTATGCAAATTTTACCTAAAAAATATATAGCTCCTTTCAAGTTGAACTTGGATGGAGGTTTGAGGATAGTTAGGGCGAGGATGTTATTCACTGCCATTTTTTAAATTTGTTTTTTAAAGGTAAGTACCAAATTTTTAAATAATGAATTGAATCTCCTGCTAAAATATCAGCTCACATTCCTTCCCTAGGTATATATTGCAAGTTATACATATCTGGCTTAAAATGCTTTGTGTTTGTGTAAAGGATGATAACATAAGTAATAAAACATAAGCAGAAATTGAACATAACTTCAATGATCTGTTTTTCCTGATAAGTCAATGCTGTTTTCCTCTTTTAGGACTAACTAGCTGTACCTGGCACATTGAAGAACAAAGAAAAATATGTAGTATATAAATAAATTTGTCTGCTTTAATAAATACTATTTTATTGTCACTCAGCTTCACCATCCATTTACAAAAAATGTGTATGGCCACATTTACTCCTCCTTTGGAATTCATTGAAAGACAATCTACTTGAAATTATTTGCTCAGGCACTTGTTGGAATGAAGATACTATGAGGTTGTCAAC
The DNA here is from genome assembly GCA_029593785.1 of Cabassous unicinctus. NCBI lineage: Eukaryota > Metazoa > Chordata > Mammalia > Cingulata > Chlamyphoridae > Cabassous > Cabassous unicinctus. The sequence continues at coordinate 42,213 of JAQZBX010006461.1, read as the reverse complement.
CAAGAAATTTCAAGTTGAAAGCATTTTACGGGTATTTCTGGACAATAAATACACAAACAGAATGTTATAATATCATCCTGTTTGTAACCTTTACTTTCCTGATGATTTCAAAAATTCCCTGAGATTATTGATATTGATGTATATTTTGTGACACAATTTTATTATGGGTAAACAAACAGAAAGCAAAGATAGACACTTAAATATTTGGTTTCCTGTTGGCCTCATTATATTTTTCTCAAAATTTAGCATCACGATGACAATCATTTTAATACCCTTACAAAAATTTATATTTCAATTTTATGCTAGAAGAGTGGAAGAATTTCCTTTGTATAAAGAGGGGAGACACAAAATTTTTTAACCACTAATACTTTCTTACCCCACACAGTTCAATAATTAACTTAAAATTTTTTTTTTATTTGTAAAGAAGCCTTACATTTAAAAAATGCTATGTCAAAAATAAAGGGGACTATTGTCTTTTCAAGTCTTTTGTCCGTTTTTTAATTGGGTAGTTTGTCTTTTTATTGTTGAGTTGTATGATCTCTTTGTCTATCATAGATATTATACCTTATTGAATATGTGATTGCCAAATATTTTCTCCCATTGAATTGGCTGCATTTTCACCCTTCTGACAAAGTCCTTTGAGGTGCAAAAGTGTTTAATTTTGAGGCAGTCCCATTTATTTATTTTTCTTTGGCAGTTGTACTTTGGGTGTAAGGTTCAAGAAACTACCACCAACCATAAAATCTTGATGGTTTCCTACATTTTCTTCTAGGAGTTTTATGGCTGTCACTTTTAAATTTAGGTCCTTGATCGACTTTGAGTTAACTTTTGAATAATGTGTGAGATAATGGTCTTCTTTCTTTCTTTTGGATGTGGATATCCAGTTCTCCCAGCACCATTTGTTGAATAGACTGTTCTGGCCCGGCTGGGAGGGTTTGACCACCTTGTCACAAATAGCTTGTCTGTGGATGTGAGAATCTATTTTTGAGTTTGTAATTTGGTTCCATTGGTAAATGTGTCTGTCTTTATGCCAGTAAAGACAAGTGTCCAAAGAAGAAATACATATGGCAAAAAAACACATGAAAAAATGTTCAACATCACTAGTGATTAGGGAAATGCAAATCAAAACTACAATGAAATATCATTTCACACCTATTAGACTGGCTGCTATAAAAAAGTTGGAAAAGCATAAATGTTGGACAGGATGTGGATAGATAGGAATGCTTATTCACTCTTGGTGGGAATGTAGACTGGCACAACCAGTATGGAGGATGCTTTGGCAGTTCCTAAGGATGTTGAGTATAGACTTGCCATGTGACCCAGCAATACCATTACTAGGTATATACCCAGAAGCACTGAGAGCAGAGGCATGAAGAGACATCTGCACACTGATGTTCATGGCAGCATTATTCATGATTGCCAAAATTTGGAAACAACCCAGGTGTCCATCAACTGATGAATGGATAAACAATTTGTGGTATATACACACAATGGAATATTATACAGCAGTAAGAAGAAATGAAGTCATGAAGCATATGACAACATGAATGATCCTGGAGGACAATATGTTGAATGAAGCAAGCCAGACACAAAAGGACAAATATTGTATGATTGTGCTACTATGAACTAAACATGTTGTGTAAACATGGATTTAATAATTTGAATGTAGGTCACCAGGAAACAGAAGGAAGGTAGAGAATGTAAAGCTGAGAGTCAATCTGTGCAGAATTATTAAAAGGGTTCTTTGTAAATCTTTGGAAATGAATGGAAATGGTTAAAGCATATGATGGTGTTTGTATCTAGAAGTGCTATTGCATGAGTATGACAGTGGTTGCAAAGGGAAGACTAAGGTCTTTTCTATTACTAGAAGGAAAGCTAAAAACTGTAACATGGGACTGCATAAGGTAGTAAAACATCATGTAAAACATGAATATGGGTGATATTGCTTATAAGACTGTTTTTACAAAATATAATACAAATATACTAGGGAGAAGGAAAAAGAATAGAAGCTATGTATGCCACGCAAGTCATAGAGAGATTGAGAGGTGATGAGCCCTGTTTGTTTTTTTTTTGTTTGTTTATTATTATTATTGTAATAATGAAAGTGCTCTGGGAGTGACTGGGGTAATGAATCAAATATATGATTGCACTGAATACCAAAGATTGTAATCTTTGGATGGATTTATGCTTTATTAATATGTATCAATAAAATTGAAAAAAAATGTTTGAGAAAAGAAAAATATGAATGTGCAAAATAAATTAGAAAGATAGAAATGAAATAGCTATGCATGGCAGGGGAAGCTTAGAGAGAATGATAGGTGAGTATTAAGTGGTAGAGATTTTGTTTGCTTGGGGTTTTTTGTTTATTATTACTATTAATATTGGAATAATGAATATACTCTAATAATGATTGAATGGATGAATAGACAACTATGTGATTATACCAAATACCATTGATTGTACCCTTTGGATAGATTATATGATTTATTAATATGTATCAATATAACTGATTAAAAATTTAAAGGAGATTCACGTATGCACCATGCCCTCCACATCCCACACTTTGCCCCATTAACGTCATCGTTCATTTGTGTGGTAAATTTGTTATAATTGGTGAACACATATTGAAGCATTGTTACTGATCGTGGCCTATAATTTACATTATAGTTTGCACTTTGCACCACACAATTTTATAGGTTTTGACAAAATGTATAATGGCCTGTATCCATCATTGCAATATCATGCAGGACAATTCCAATGATCCCAAATGCCCCATGTTACACCTTTTCTTCCCTCCCCCTCCCCTCAGAACTCTGATGGCCACTGCCTTTATATCAATGATACAAGTTCTTCCACTGCTAGAATCATAAGTCTACTTTAGTCCATAGTTGCATTCCCCCCTTATGTTTGTTCATTCCTCAAATTTGAGGATTTGGGGATTGTGATACGTACATTGTTCCTGATTGAAAGGGGGCTTAGATCCCATGGGGCAGATGAATGGACCTGTCTTGCTTGCAGTTGTAGATATTCTCTGTTTTTTGGGGTAGGTGTTGTCCATCATCATTCTTTTTTTAGTTGTCCTGGGCTAGTGCAGAAAACTAGAGAGTAGGTGTTGCAATTCAGCTGAGATTCAGGGATCAACCAGCATATGAACAGCCAATAAATTTAAGTCTCTGGGACATATATTTAATGAGTATAGTGCTAATTATAGGTTCAAATAAAAGGGGCAAAAGAGGCATGTGTAGGGAAATTACAAATGAGACTAATACTTTTATGTGGGGAACCTATATTCCAAAGTAAGGCCCATTGACAGAGTGCCAAATTCCTGAGATTGTCTGCCCTGCCTGTAGTGTCTAGATGTCTCTAGAGCCCTCAGGAGCCCTGCTACTTGAGACATTCTTTACTGTGTCAGCCAATGAGATCTTGCTGAGATGCGCATAAACATAACCTCTGGAATGATCTCCAGATTCACTTTGAAATCTCTTAGCCATAAAAACTCATATGTATTTAATATTTCCCCCTTCTGGGCAAGGTCTTTTTCCAGATGCATGGCTAGTTGGTGCTTGGTAATAATCCCTTGGTACCATGGAGGCTCATCCCAAAGAGTCAAGTCCCATGCCCATGGGAATGTAGTGTGTTTATATGCTGAGTTTGGCTTAGAAAGAGTCCACATTCTGCAACAAGGAGGTTTTCAGGGGATAACTTTTAGGCAATACATAATACTAGGCCAAGTTTCAATTTCACAAGAAAAGGTTCATAAGCATAATCATCAATAACAAGACCTTGGTATAATAGTTTGTCCTCCTCTACTAGGCAATGCCCATGTACTCAGGGGATTCTTGCTGCTTTATTTGAGAATGTAGCAGGACTACCCAGGATGGGAATTCAACATTCTTTCACTTATTGTGTGGCTCTCAACCCAAAGAGACAACTCCCCATGACCTCTTGAGCACATTCATTTGCTTCAGGTGCACCCCTCCCCACACACTCCCCATCACTGACACCCCACACCAGTGATACCCCCTGCCACCGATGTGACCCTTCTGTGATCCAAAACCTCCCCCCAAACAAGCAAAAAAATATATAAATAAACAATAATAAAATATAATAATAACAAATAAAATACAAAAATAAAAAGTAAAAGTAAAATGAAAAAAAGTAAAATAAAAAAAAATTTTTCAGTGTGCCTGTCATCACCATAAGATATGTTATCTTTTATGTACAGTGACAAATTCTTCTGTATGTTCCCCCAGTGTCTCAATTTTTTGCTTTATCTTCAGAGAAACTTTAGGTTACAGAAAATTCACATAGAAAATATAGGCAATATATATTTACAACAGGTTATTAACTTTTCAGTGGCAATTTCCTTTTCAAACTACAAATGAATAATACAACAAAGGAATAAATATACATATTCATGTGGCTGACTGCTTCCTGTACTATGCCTAATCTGAATTTCATATTCCACATCTGCAGGCAAACCTGTGGCCTGAATCCTGGCACACAGAGTACTACAGAACAACTTCTGATGATGTTAATTTCCTTTGCCCTCAGGGAAAGATTCTGCAATGGAATATCTTATGACACATCTCAGAAAATGGGCAAGAGGATTTTGGGATGGAGACTACCAGAGAAAATCTATGACCCACTTCTTCTGCATAGGTAACCCCACCTCTGAAGAAGAATGGATGCTTTGGAGTCCATCCTCTGGGCCACTTTGGGAGAGTTGCAGCTATGGCCAACTATGTCATTTCCACAGAATAGAAGGATCCTGGATCACTGACTCACAAGTCATAGAGAATTTCCACCATCCAGGATGCTTGGATTGAACTGTCACACACTTGCTCCACAGGAAAAACCTGTAAATAGGAAGAAGGTATTACCAGTTCTGACTGATTTCTTTTACATTCTTACATTGAAACCCTGTCAAGTTTTTTGCTGATGCCCCCTTTCCTTGGTGCCTGCTCACCTTTTGTGACAGTATACAAATGAGGGCAACGCTCCTAGGGAAGGGGGATTTCTATGTTTTCTGTGTACAGGATCAGGCTTCCAGACTACAGAGGGAAGTTCACATCCAGTAAGAAGTATCCTTACCAGGGAAATGAGCATAAAACTCTTATAGTGAAAACTCTGCCAGGATTATACCCAGAAACACTTAGGTGTGCAGGGTGGGTTAAAGCATGGTACTGCTTGAATACACTAGGTTAATAATCAGGTTTTAAAACAACACAAAGATCCTGAAACACAAATTAATACTTATTGAGGTAAATTAATTTACATATTGAGGCAAATCTTACATATTTCATATCACACCTCATGTCATATAGAAATGTTCTTTAATATTTCAATGTGTTCCACTTGTCATGTCAACCTTCAAGTCTGGTATAAGTAAAGGCAGACCAATCAAGCAAGTTAAATACTGTCATTCCAAAATTATACTTAGTCTGTTGAAATAAAAATGAAATATTCATAAGAATTATGCCATATTCTGGAAATATTATCTTAGGAATTAATGTTCTATAAAATTCAATAAGAGTAAAAGGAGTGTCAATTAATAAGTTTATCTAAAAAATCATCAGTCAGAACTTTTTTAAGAGATGAAACACATCAGATAACCTGCTCTGCTCATGGATGTTCAGGGTTCTGCTGTAAACATGACTCAAACCTGCACTTTAGGTTTTTTAAAACTTTAGGTTTTTTAGCCTCAAAGCTGATCTCTCCTACTCCCCTGGGAACTGATGATCCTGAGGATATCCCAAACCTCTTTGGGTGTTGCCCTGGGCTGAATGTGGGAGTAGGCACACAGGAACCATTTGGAAAATGTTGGATTGCAAACTCTAATTCCATCACTTTTTTCCTGTTGTGATTATTTTCTTTTCTTACATCTTTGACCTTCACTCAGCTAACACAACTACTAACCAACTTTCTTTAGCCTTTCCTCATGGGAGCTATACCACCTTGTTTAAAGGAAATGGTGCTTTCCATTTTTTTTCTCCAGGCCTTTCATTCTCTTCCTGTAGGAGTCTCACTTTTGTTGTGTACGCACTTGTTTTCATAAACTTAAGCAATTGTCTCCTCTAATTCTAAGATGTATTTGTTTCTCCTGCATTGATTTTCTGTGAAGTTACAATTCATATTATTGATGCTCTTTAGGCAGGAAGTGGATTTTCAGCTGATGCTTTTGAATTGCACTTTCAAACTGGGTATTTTCACACTATAAAATGACTGCTTTTGTTGGGGAATTTTGAACTATAAACAATTCTTTCACCTGATTATCTTCACATACATTAAAATATATTCCTTTTATTCCTAAAACTTTTAAAGGTAATATTTACATTAAAAACATCAATAAGATCCTACAATTTGATTTCCAATCAAATGGAAGAAATATCAATTTTGGTCTCCACATTCTGGTTCACTCTTTTTGTTTCCATTGAGTTGGCTCTGTCATTCTGATCCTGACCTGCCAAAAGGGGAGTACAAGGGGCTATTTGCATTTTAGGAATTATGATGACACTTTCCACAGCACTTGTGATCCCTGTCATTGCCTCCAGGATCATATCCTCTCCACCACTTCTTCTGTTTCACATCATCTCTCAGTTCACTAACCCCTACATGGTATAACTACTTTTTCTTCCATGTATAATGGTAGTAGTCCTGCCCCTTACCTCAGAGAGTGTGGTGAGGAACACAGAGGTTAATGCACATGAAGCACTGAGAGTAGTGCTTGACACACCAAAGACCCAATGATGGCAGTTCTAATGTGAACTGCTTGTCCATATCTGCCTAATGACATATTCAAAAGGGGGATTATGACAATCTGCCCAAAGCTATGGATTTCTTAGGAACCACAGTATCCCTTAGAGTAGCAAGTTGATATCCCTGATGATCTCAGCATTCTTCAAACTCATCCTGATGGACCTAAATTCCCTTTCTTCTTCTATTCCTTCTGCCCTATGTGGGACTTCCCATGATATTTGAGAATGAATGAATGCCTGGCAGCTAAATATTACTCTCATATTCTTCCTCTAACTCCATGTTTGCTTAGGGTCAGGCTTTGGATTGATACAGTCTATATCATCCTACATCTTAAGGCTCAGGAGAAAAATCATTTTCTGTAAAATGAAAGAAACAATATGACCCAAGTGCCATCATTTTCCTTCTTCACATACAAAGGAAGAACAAGTATAGGGAGACAGCAGCAAACCATATGTTTGGTGTGGGCCAAGTTTTACATTGATGCAGACCCAACAATTGTCTCTTGGATATCCAAAGCTAAATGATTAACTATTTGTTGTTGAATTAGGGGGCTATTTCACATGTTTTTCCCTTTCATACATCTTTGGAGTTTCAATGTGATACTTCATTTCATAAAGCATGAGAAGACAATAATAAAATGTACACAGTGTTTGAAGCCTTACTAAGACATTGAGCATGATTTTTGTTTTGAATTAGTTAAGTTGGATTTTAAATTTGGTTCCCAGTGGAGGTCATATGCAATGTGAAACCAAGATCATAATGCATGACAAAAGGTAGTTTGTTACTCACAGATTCCAGAGAGAGGAGTGCCCTGAGGTACCACAATAAGCACAATAGACTTCCTTGGCTCAACCAGCAGGTGGGGAGCACTGGAGAAGAGTAACAGAGGCCCTTGAGCTTGTCTTTTATGATCCAGGGTAAGGCTTAATAGATTTCCTACAGGTGCCAATGGTTTGTTATTTATTGCAAAGGTCCCTATAAAGGGAAAGGGACTGGCAGTCTGTGGGTCATGGGGATGGTTAGCTTATCATTGTCAACTGTTGGTTCTGGATGAGGCATGTGGGTGATGTGGGTAGTGGCCATGGATCTGAGTTTAAACTCTAGGAAGTATAAGGCATGGTGGTGTTTAACTGTTTATTATCTAAGCCAAAATGGATGTAGAGGCAAACTGCTTAACCAAAATAAAGTGGACACCAAGACAGCATGCAAAAAGTTTTGATAGTTATGAGAAAGTGCCTCCTTCAAGGTTTATGTATGAACATCACTTAAAAATAGAAAGAATAAAACATACATCTACCAATCCTGAATTCAAATGATTTCTTCACTTTGTCGTAATAAAAAATGGGAAAACAACCCATGCATGTTGAATAATTTATATAACAATTCAAGAACAGGTGTGAGGGTGACCTGGCTGCCACATCTGTCACCCCATTGATCACTAGTGTTTATTAATCTGATCTGGCTGGCTAGATGGGTGTCCCCTTCCTCCCTCATCATTCCATGTGCACCCCTCCTGAAGCTGCGTGCACAGTTCCCCACTAGCAGAGGACCCTTCTTCTGTCGAGAGTATACGAGTAGCTGTGATCCCTTGTTAGAACCTCCAAACAAGCTCTCAGATATTGTTTTAATATATGTAGGGCTAAGCACCAAGCCCCACTTGGGGAGTCAAAAACACCCTACTTTAGCATATGCTTTCATGCAAACCTGTGTATAAGTATGTAAATGCATTTCTTGAATGTATTCATCATTGTTTGTAATATTTAAAAATTTTCTACACAGAACTTGGGCATTCTAAAAGAAACACAAAGTATTTGCACATTTAAAAATATGCAAAATAATGGTTCAAAAGATTTTATATTAACTATGAGAACTATGACCTAATCACTGAAATAGATAATAATTGACCAATATATTTTCCTATTTAAATAAAAGAAATGCACATGAAAAATATGGTCAGCATCATTTGTAATTAGGGCAATTCAACTTTTACCTACAATGAGATATAATCATTTTGTGTATAAAAGTTTAAAAGTTTGACCATAGCTAGTGTTTGTGGGTTTATTGAGCAACTGCAAGAGTATTACACTGCTGCTGAGCATGCATGATGTTACACTCACATTGGAAAATTGTCAATTTCATAAAATGTAAAACATGTAATTTTCATATGAAACAGTCATTACATTCCTATTTATGCAAGAGAAATGAATGCATATGAACATACAAGAAGGAAACTCATGAGGCTCCTTTGGTAATGTAATTATAATTACTACAGTCTGCTGTGGTCAAGGGATGGTTTATAAGTGTTATCATGGAGTCTGTGGACCCACTTGGGCAATCCTGATCATGATTATGGGATGTATAAATATGAAGCAGGAAATGTAAGGAGGAGAGGCTGTGGAGTTAGACACAGCCAAGATCATGGACAATTGAGTATGTTATATAGATATTCTGAATTTTGTCTTTGATATGTTGGGTGCAGATATTGATTATGTAAATACAAAATAGGAAAAATCATCAAGCCTAGAGGTTCACATTTTTTGTTCAGTGGGTAAGTTCTAAAAGATAGATATTGAGAATGGATGGACCTGCAAAAATGGTATGTGTTCAATGTGGGAAGAAAATGGGACAAGGAGAGGAGTTAAAACACCATTAATAAAAAATGAGAATAGTGAGAAACCTACCAGAGATAATTTAGATAAAGACCTAACAGGAGACACCAAGGGTACTGCTAGATATTCTTGCTTTATTTAATACCACAGAATGCTACTAAAAGTTTGATAAAAACATAAAGTCCTGTTCAGAAAATATTTTTCAAAAAACTGCAAAAACAATGAATTATGCATTTTGTTTTAAAATTTACTTGGAGTTAAATTTCCAAATATAAAATTAAATTAATATAATGACAGTCAACCAATATTAATTAATAGTAGTTAATATAAGAAATATTCACTAATAGTAATTAATATCACATATAAATCAGTAACAGTAATAGTACTTTTAGGCAAAACTGGGATTTTTTTTAGTAGTGAGAAGGGAAGAAAGGTCAATTCATGGACTTTATTTTTTTGAATGTTTATCTTTAGAGTAGCTGCTCAACATGAAATCATTTATAAAAAGCCCCGTGCTTCCCCAAACCCATTTTACATCCTGTAGTACTATATCGTATTCCTCTTTTGGTTCATTTTGAACTTCAGTACTTTCCTCTTCCAGATTAAGCAAGTGTTAAAACCTTAATGATGATGTGGAGATATTTAATGTCCCAATATCACCCACCAGAGAGGCTCCTAGGTATGGCTTTGTACACATAAAATTTCAAGGCAAATTATATGGTAAGCTACAGCCTTATCCCAGGCCTTCTTGGAAAGTTCACATAAATTTAGATTATGTTTGTATGTTTCTTTAATTGCAAAATAACACACTTCAGCACCTATTCTGATTTGTGTAGTACGTTTTTAAATAATATATTCTTTAGGCTTGGAAAAAGAAAAGTCTATGTGTGTATAGTAACACTTAGCCAATGAAGCTGGTTAGGTTTGTATTTTCATTTTTCTCATAACTCATTCCTATCTATTATTGTAAAATAACTCCATTTATCGAGTGGTTACTTAAGCCAGGGCTGGACTGAGTTATTTCCATTAATTACCTATTTCATCCTCAAAACAAGGGCATTTATGTTACCAATATGCTACCAATGAAGAAGCAGAGACACAATAGAGCCCAGATTTGGGATTCTAGAACATATCTCCTTAAGCACACAGTTCAAGCTCTTAACTACTGCCTCTTTTCAAATAAGTTACTGTTGTAGTGAAAGGGCTTTTGACATCGAGGACAGAAAGCATATGCCAGCCTTACTGAAGTCATGAAGCTTTCTGAACTCCTCTTCCCTCATCTCTGAAACTTCATGAGTAGACATTGCCTTTTGCTAGCTACGTCATGTGGTTTTTTCATCTCATCAACTTTGGCTTGAATTTAAAATTGTTTGAATTAGCTGCCAACTTTACATTTTGGTATATTAAAAAACAATTTAGGGAAGGAAAGAAAAAATAATTTTGGCACTCTTGTAAAAGGAGAGTATCTGGCAAAATAGGCACAAATTCCTGAGTGCAACCACTTGATGGGATAACAGCTTCTCCCTTTAAATGATCAATGTGCTCTTGATTATCTAATTCCTACAACTTTGAATTACATTGTCCCTAATAGAGTCACTTATTTATATCACCTCCCCTTCCTCTGTGGTCTTATGAGTTTCCTGTCCTTAGAGCAAATACTAAAACAGCCTTCAGTAGAACTGCTGGGTGAGACTTTGGATTTTCCATATTCTTCAAACCAAAGTGATCCATGCAAAATTTTCTTTGAATAGACTAATGTTAATCTAAAAATAGTTTACAAACTCCTGAACAAAGTGAATCTTCCCTTTCTAAAACACATCTTTTCAATTCAGTTGTACATATATTATCTTTTTATTTTGTTTTATTATTATATAGCTTAGATAATAGAGAATTTCTGAAATATAAATTTGAAATAAGTGTCAATAAAAATGAAAAAAATAAGACAAAATAATTAAAATTAAGGAAAAAGATGAATACACTGAAGGCAAGATGATTTTAAATGCAATGTTTGAGAAATCAGTGAGCTGGCATGTTATACATGGCTGCCATCTGGTTTTTGAATAAAATTTTATTGGATCTCAGCCTTTTCCATCCATTCACATATTGTCTGTTGCTTCACAAGCACAATGGCAGAAAAATGGGGCTCACTCTCTGTTAAATCAAATTCTCAGGCATTTGATGGAATGTAGGAAGCTTGAAGTTTTCACCAAGAACAGCATAAAACTTGAAAGTATTTTAAAGATATGGCTGGTTGATCAATTCACAGACAGCTTGTTTTGTTTGGTTCTTATTGTAATCATTACATTATTCCTGATGACTTCAAAAATACACAGCAATGTGTAAAATATATTAATAATCTTCCATAAATTATATGGATATTGTATACAAAATGTAAATATATATAAAATATAAAGATGTAAATATATTAGGTGTTATGTATGGCAGGGAAAACAGAGAGATTGAGAGGTGACTATGAAGGGGTAGGTGTTTTGTTTACTTGTATGTTTGATTGAGTAATGAAAAGGCTCTAATATTGAATGAAGTGATGAATGCAAAATCTGCGAATATAACCATTACCACCGATAGTTATCTTTAGATGGCCAGTATGGTTTTTCAGTACATTTAAATACAATTGGCTATAATATAATATAGACTGAGAAATTGATGTTTATTTTTCAAATGAGTAATATAATGTATTTACAAACTGAAACTAAAGGCATACACTAAAGCTTTAGGGTTTTCATTCTGCTTTCATTTAATTCTTTCATAATTAGGCCTTAAGAGAAATATCATCATCTGACCACATTCATTGGAAATATATTCTATTTCATTCTATATTAATTGTTGAGAAATGTATGCGTTTGTGAGTGTGTATGTAATAAAGAAAGAGATAGAAATAGCAAGAAAGCATTTTCATGTTTGTAAATATTTTGCAGTAGTATATTCCATCATTATAATCTTTAGGCTAGTGTGCTAGGTTTCTAGCTGTTAAAACAAATATCATACAATGGATTGGTTTAAACAATGGGAATATTGCCTCACAGTTTCAAAGCTAGAAGTCCAAAATTGAAGCATCAAAAAGGTGATGTTTTTCTCTGAACACTGTCGTGTTTTAGGGCTAGCTCAGGGAAATCCTGGGTCCTTGGTATTTCTGTCAAATGGCAATGCACATGGTGGTTTCTTCTCTTTTCTCCTACAGTTTTGTTGACTTCTAGCTTCTGGCTGCTTCCCATGGCTTCTGTTTGCTTAAAAGACTTCAGCCATATTGGATTAAGGCCCATCCTCATTCAACTGGGGCATACCTTAACCAACAACATCTTCATAGGTACTATTTACAAATGGATTCATATCTATAAGACATGGAGTTGTGACTGTAGAATGTCTGCTGGATGAAGGATCATGATTTAATATCCAACCTGCTTTCCATATTTCTTGTATATACCATCACTACCACCCAAAAATCCAAATTGTTGAATAATTTCTTGCTTGTACATATGTACTAGGACAAAAACATTTCTAGTGGGTGAGGACAGTAAAAATTCTTTTATGCAGGAGAAATAATAGACTTATCCTTTGAAATGATGATTACTTCTGAAGCTGACATTTGGTTTGGAAACCTTCCCCAGTTAACTTTGGTAAACATGCTGTCATGTACTGAAAATCATAGGGCTTGGATAGAAAAATGCTGGGACACTTGTTCATAAATGAAGAACAATCTTCCACATATAGGATGTGTGGCTTGAATGGAGATAAACTGCTTCCATGGAAATCCATGAAATGTGAAGGCATTCCCAGTTCTAACTGATTTCTTCTGTTATTGCAGCTAATATAGACAGTGATTTCACTTGGTCTAACAAAAGAGCCCAAACATGCAAAAAAAAAAAAAAAAACCCC
>JAQZBX010006461.1:0-28851 GCA_029593785.1 Cabassous unicinctus | reverse complement strand
CACAGCATTGGGGCCTAGGTTTCATGTAGGGCACATAGGCTTATCTCATTTAATGGACTGGTCTGCTCTTGCTATAACAAAACTTTCATTTCAACCCAGGAAATACAAAAATTATTTGTATAGTGACCAGAATAAAGCCAGGGAGCACTTTTTCATAAAAATGTCAAACTATCTTCCCCCTACCAGAACCACTGATTGTCTCTGCTGGTTGCCAGGCACTTGTTTTTCATTCTGTTAGAACATTCAGAGGGTTCCAATTCCTTAGTTGAAGACTAGAAGCTACTAGCTAGTTGCAGAGCTATGGGTTCTGTGGAGCCATGGATATCCTACTGAGGGCCATAAAAATGTCTTTGGTGGTGATCCTAGAGCAGCTGTCCAGTATCTGATGGTCTTTTCTGAATTCTGGAGGCAAGGCACAAGTTACTATGGTAGAAAAACACATGAAAGTTGCCTGGAAACTCTACCTACAGAGAGGAAGCTCAATGAGCTAAGACTTGAAAATGAGCAGAACAGGCAAAAGTTATCAGAGATGGTAAAATCCAGCTCACCTGAGGTGGTCCTTTTGTCCTCACTATTCCACATGAAGCCCAGGTTAGAGGTTGGAATGGTGCAGGGCAACCCCTGTATCATCAGGCCTCCTGTGGGGGAGGAGGGGGGAGCAGTGAGGGCTCAGGGATCCACGGTGATGCTCATGTTTGACTCCCCTTCTATCAGCCAGTCCCTGAGCATTCAAAAGCACAGTAGGGCCTCCAGCATATTTTCTCATTCAAAGTGCTTGGGCTTAAAGTCATTTTAGTATGTGTGTTAATTAATGCATTTTTGTTGATACTCTATAGAATGAAACATTAAGTTTTCCACAATATAGATAGTTGTAATGTTATTCTAAAAATTACACTGCTTACATTTTATTGAACCACATAGAATTAGATCATAAGTATTTAATTTTAAATGAGTAAATTTTTCCACCATTACTTTCACAATAAATGAAATGTAAAATGAGTAGTTAGAGAAGATTGTAACCTTCAAGACGGTTTCTAAATAAATGAGATAGGATTTTTAAAAACTGAGAAATAACTTCATATTTATAGCATTAAATGTTAGTGATTTAAAAAATAACAGAAAAAACAACAGCAACACTCCCTACTACAAGTAATCATTTTTCTAATAGTAACTTAAATTCAGTGATTCATTTTTATGAGGTGATATTTTGAAACTGTTTATTTCTTATTTCTTTTTAAAATGTTATATTTTTCACAATATTCATTGTAGTTCAAACATTTCAAAATTTTCCTCACTGTAGTAAATTTTCTTAACTATTCTGCATTCTGTTATCATTTGTAATGAATTTCTTCTAAGAATTTTTTTTTAATTTCTTTTTCTTTATATTGCTATTATGGTATCTTATTTTTCCCTTAAATCTTGGATCCTATGTTTTGAATAAGAAATGAGTTAGAAGACCAGCATTATCTCCATTTACTAAAGGATTACTTAGTGTTCAACTTTACCCATTACATGTAATGTTTCATTTATCACTTAACCACAATTTTTGTTCAGTTTCATTTCCAATGACTTTAGATATGGTCAATGTTTCGCTATGCATTTAAGACTTCTATAGATATTCATTCTTGTTTTGAATTTTCCCTTGGTATTTTGATATGATTTTCCTTGAAGATAAATCGCAATGTCAGTTGCTACTTTAACACTTAATTAGAGACAAACCTATTAATTTTTTATTGGTTTAATAAAATCTTTCTAGATTAATTTTGTGATGCTGTCAATATTTGGATATTGCTTCATATCCAAAAAAAATGCATATGTATAGTTTATAACTGCTTTATATATATTCATTACAGTTTCTTTTTCTATATGCTGCATATTTATTTTAAACTTGTATTTAGGGATATTGATGTTAAAAAAATATGGTTCTGTGTAATTTGAGATGTTAATCATTGTTTCCTTAATTGCCACCTTATTATTTTCATTTAATTATACTTTAAGACTATCCAAGCAATCAGCTATAAAGAAGAGGAAAAGAATTCATTATATATTTGCCTTTATTTCAAAAACCTTAAACCCTGGAGAAGAGAGTATAGTTGAAGAAAGAATAAAATATCTTTGGGGAAGGATGAGAAAGAGTAGTGTGTCTACCCCACCCTTTCACTCATACACACACCAAGACAAATGATTATAAACATCCACAGCTCTCCAGAATTTGGGAAGGCAAGAGAACAAGCTCAGGCATGGTGTTTTGGTAAGTAACTGGAGAAGGGAGTGGATGTAGTGGCAGAAATTCTAAGATTTACCTTTAAGACAGGTCTCCATGCCTGACATGGCTGTGGAACAGCAGCAAGTTGAGGAACCTAAGAATCATGGTGACCCAGCATTGCCTGTTGCAGGGTATAAGCACAAGTGCAAAAATCCACACCCTGACAAGTCTTGGTGTATGAGTCCTGCCCCTTGTGGTATGGCAATGTGCAGCAAGGTGCCTGCAATGGCACTAGCACACTCCTGTCTTAAAATCACTTCCTCAAAAAATACATATTAATACTCTAACCATTTCCTTATATTCATGGCATTTTTCTTCATTGAGCCTCTTCTCTATGGTCAATTATGGACTTTCTATAATTTAAGGCATGGTACACAACCCCCAATTTTTCTTTTCAAGTAATAAGGTGACATTTCAGTTGTTGCTCTCAATTTCTATGGGCTACTCACAATTTAGATATATACAATTTCTCATATTTTTTCCTTTCTATGATACATAAAAAGGTTATGAATCAGAACCAAATGGTGGGGAAAGCCCCAAACATGGAAACAACATGAGAAAGGCCATGGACATATATGAACATGTAGTATATTTTGAAATCCTAAAGCAATACAGTGTAGTGACCAAAATATGTGCCTGAGCCTCAATAACCTAAACCTTAAAATGAAGAATAGTCCAGATGATTTGAAAAAATGCCTTTCTATTCTGATATTTTGTAAACTTGGTCAAATATGAATGAACTTTCATCAATCTCAGAACATATAATCCTGAATAGCTTACAATGTGAGTTGAAAACAATACAAGAAAATTATCTTTAAACATGTGTTATTTATTGAATATTTTCTTGGCCTGTTGGACAACTAAAGTCATTTGTAAAGATTGTATATGTCAACTTAGGCTTTTCTCTTTTTTAATATTTGAAGGTGAAAATGTAACTGATATTAAAATGATGTGAGTTTGTAAGATGGTAGTTTGGCACCATCATGTATATGCAGACAGGTTTCTCAGCTGGAGTTACAGAAGTAGTTCTGGCTGCCAGAGACCCATTTCTAGAATTACACATAACATCCTTATCAACTTGATGAATACTTATCCCCTAAAGACCTTGAATTATCTTTCTATCTCATAAAACTTAATAATTTTCTTAAATTTAATTTAATTAGACTAATGAGCATGAGATTATGGGGCAATGATGACTCCAGCACTGGGACAACATGTAGACCCAGACACAGTCTTCACCATCAGGAGCTCACAGTTTGGTAGAGTAAGCTGTCAGTGAAATGGAGATTTATCAAAGTGGGTGGAGATCAGAGCTGTGAGAATGTTAATCACAAGAGACCATAGGAACCCGTCTCGGTGGGGTAAGCACACTCTAAGAGAAAATTATGTCTTGGCTGAAAATTACTACTTAAGTAGGAGATAGCCATGAAATAGATGAGAAGATAGGCGTTGGATTAGGGATCCAAAATATGCACACACAAAAAATGATGGAAGGATTATTCTGTCTAAGAGTTCACAATCATTCAATATGAACAGAGAAGTGTATTATTAAAGAAGAATATGGAGGAAAATGGTTGGCAAGAAGCCAATTCTGAGCAATACTACAGGCTTCTCTTTTTATAGAATTTGGGCCTCATTCCAAGATAAAAAGGAGCCATAGAGAGAGTTTAAACAGACTTGGGGTAAGTCTGAAGACAAGATATAAGTAAGGGGAGGATTTTGGGATGATGGTGGAGTAGGAAATTCCAGGAATTAGGCCCTCCACCAAAATAACAATTCAACTGATCAGAACTATCTGAATCAACTAATTATGAAACTCTAGAGCCTACTTGATCACTGCAGCAGCACCCATAGGGGCAGGAGGAAGATGTAGCTAAATTGTGATAAATACAGGTGATTTTCACGCTTCCTGTGTGGCTACCACCACCCATCCGCCAGCCTCATGGTGGCAGCATGGGGACAGCAGCTCAGGTTCCTCCTGCATACTTGTGTGCATGTTTGTCTGTGCCAGTGTATCAGCTGGAAGTCTTAGGGTCTTGGCCAGGGATATTGTCTCAGACTTCCCCTCCCAGAATTTATTCTTATGGCAGAGAGCTGGGAAAGTGTAAGAAACAATTAAATTGAAACAGTCTGGGGCAAAGGACTATCTGAATTAAATCACACAAGGGAACACAAGGAGGGGGTGGGGATTTCAAAGGGCATAGAGGGGGCCTTCATTCACATTCCTGTAACTGTAAATAGGAGTATTCCAAAGCCACTAGGATGCACAAGCCCAGGAAGACTAGCAAGCTCCCTGGCTTCATAAGGCTAATAGAAGTTAGAGAGGATCCTGCACTTCTATTTGACTCAGGCTGATTTTCTAGGAAAGGAAAGCTAAGCTTTAAAGGAGACCACCAGCAAAACCAGAGTCAATTGACAAAGACAGTGAAAGGTGCTCTTTGCTTGGGTTTCTTTGTTTAGATCAGCTCCTGGCATTCCAGAAAAGCTCTGTCATATCACTAGCTGGGTACAAACTTAAGTAATAGACAACCAGGGAACTAAATTCCAGAGTTTAATATTTTATATATATTAAAATGCACAGTGTTGAAAAAAAAAAAAAGATTACTAGGCAAAGAAATTGTAATTGCTGGACCATCCAAAGAAACAAGATAAATACCCAGAAGCCATCAAAGAAGGACTCATGGTACCCATTTTTAAACTTATTTACAGTGACACAGTAATCCAAACAGCATGGTGGTTCTCTCTGCCTAGAGGAGCACACACCAAATATTGGTGTGTATTTCCATCTTTCTCTCCCATTTCTTAGTGAGCTCTGTTCTTTTCCCTCATTCCCCAATAAGTTCCTTTCAATGGCTCAACTAAACTAGCATGTTCTTAAATTCATTTTTGCAACATAGTCAAGAAGCTAGAGGAAACTAACACTTCCCTGATTTCATTTGGTGAGTCATTGTCAGGAGACAGATAAGGGAGTGGTGTTACCTGATCCCCACTTGAGAATGGTGAGTTTTAAAACCTGTCCGAGCCCTTTTTTGGTTTTGCCATTTTAAAGGGGGTTAATGACTAGGAGACTCCTGGATAAGCTCCCAAAGGACATAAACTTGATCTGCCCAGACTTCTGTCACCCTCTCCAGAGGTGGTAGGGGCTAGTCCCCATGCAATGTAGACTCAAGGAAGCTTTGGGTGACAGGTGAAACTGCCTTGAGACCTCACTGGGTATGTAGCCTGAGTTGAGAAGGAGTCTCCTGAAAATTTACCAAGCCCTCTCTGTAAGTTCAGAATGGCTATCACCTGTTGTATTGTTTCATTAGATGGCTAGTTAACTCGATCTTCCTCATACCTGCTGTCCTCATTTTGGGTCTGTAAGTTGCTTTAAAATGCCTTAGAAACTGAAAATGCATTTGTTAGTGATATACCAGGATGTTGTTTTTGTGTATAATTCTCTATTTGTATCTGCCTATTTGCTCAGTGTATATCTTCATACATCAGGATGGAAATATCAAATTAACAAATAAAATTTCTTTAAAGTGCTCCATTCAAATTTTAAAATCAAATATGCACTTATATATGTGAATGTGCCCAAATTAAGTTGAGCAGGATGCAAGGGTAATATAGAAATATGAATATAGGAACTATTGGGAAAGGGAAAAAGATTTTCCTGAGCTCTTTTACCTATGCAGGCCCCAGGGCCTTCTCTTTGTAAGAGCTCTGAAGGAGGAGCTAGGTGTGACAGATTAAAACTCTTCTAGGCTGGGGAATTAAGAAACATAGTTTGTCTTGTAATTACCCAATATAAACATTTTAACAAGCTTAAAATAAGGGTGGTTAATAATTCTATTACTGAATTTCAGTAAGTAAAGGAAAAGTCCTTAAAAGTTATGGAAAGATCTTTTCTAAATTATAATTAAAACAAATTAAACAATTGTAATATTTTCCAAAACCTAGCAGGCAGTATGCTTTTAAGAATATTCAGTTTTAGAGTTTTAATAAAGAAAAGAGGTTTTAGCCTCCTGTAAAGGAAAGGAAAAGAACATCCTTTGCATAAACTATAATGGTTTTAATTTTATTTTGCTTTGGTCCGATATCCCCAGGTTTATATGATACCAATTAAATAAGTTAACATTGTATGCATTAAATCTTTAAGATGGTGAAAATTTTAAGTTTATGTTTAATGGAATTAAGCTGAAGAAGAAAATGTAGATTTGCCCTATCTTAAATGGATAAAGTAAATTTCATTAGTTGCTAATTGTAATTAAGTTTATTTTAAGGTAAAATAACCAGTCTATGCAATTATGGTTAATGGTAAGGAGTTTGTAAAAGTGTCTTCTAAACTGAACCATTAAATGGCTAATTCCAGAAAGCCATTT
Organism: Cabassous unicinctus; assembly: GCA_029593785.1. NCBI lineage: Eukaryota > Metazoa > Chordata > Mammalia > Cingulata > Chlamyphoridae > Cabassous > Cabassous unicinctus. Next base: position 22,221 of record JAQZBX010006461.1, on the reverse strand, counting down.
ATTAGAAACCTAATTGATATTAAAAGAAATCCCTTCATAACAGGGAAAACTGTCAGAGGCTACCTCAATCTGTTAAAATGTTGATAAAGAAAGAAAATCTTAATTTCATTAGACATTGTAGATTTTTTAAAATTTTATTTTATAAAATAACAGAAAGCAATTTTCCCCATGCTGCAAAAGTAAAATACTTATTAATTAAAGTCATGATAGTAAAGGTGTAGAAGTAAAAAACAAAGTACCAAAAAGTTAAGTTCATTTGATATGTTATAAACTGCATTCGAAGTGTTTAGAAAGTGTATACAAATCAAAAGAGATAGACTTTTTGTCTATTTTGTACATTCAAACCAGGCCTTCAATATACTGCATTTTGCCTCTCCATTTGAGTTATTGGCTAAGTCAGTCACTGACCCCTGAAACAATAAAAGTATCTACTACATCTCTGGTAATGATCTTTAAGTGGATGGAGAGTACATTGCTATGTTGGATTCCTGCAGCAGCCAGCAATGGTTCAATATGGCCAGATGTACAATGGATATTGCCTCCAGACTGGCACTGTTATATAGTGCTGATGGGTGCTATACACCAGACTAGTGAAATACTGGAGCCTACCATCCTAGCTCCTCTCTAGGGTCAATGGTGCTACAGCATGCTGGCTGTGTGAAAGGCATATCAAGTGGAACAATGATTACCAGCGTGATGTAAGTAGAACTTAAACACAATTGGCTTGCACCCATGGAGAGGTAAGATGTATGGTATTGCAAACTTGGATCTTAGATCTATTAATTGCATCACAAAGAGAAACTTATTGGTTAGGGCATTGATTAGTATGAAGTACTGTACCTACATGCCTGATGATTATGATGATATCTTTTCTATTCTATGTCATATACAGAGAGATACTGAACATATTAAAAGTCCTGGGAAACATCATTTTCTAAGAAGTTAATGAATTAACCCAGGTCTCCCTCCTAGCCCTTATTCCTGAACCTGTCCCACTCACAGACCCACATGTCATCCTGCCAGGGCTAAGAATTTTCCCAGCTGAAGGAAAACAGCAAATGAGGTGGCTAGGACCCACTTCAACTTAGCTCCTTCAAAATGGTCTATGGGTAACCTTTCTTCACCCAGGACCTGGAAACCAGGTTCTGATCAAAACCTGATGGGAGAAAAAGCATCACTCTCAATTCGTGCCAAAATGGAAAAAAACCTTACTTGGTGGTTCTAATCACTCCCACAGCTGTTAAAGTAAAAGGACTTGCCAAATGGGTGCACTTATCTTGAGTGAGGCCAGCTGCCCAAAGAATACCAACTCACCAGAAGAAGCACTTGGTTGGACATACCAGTGCCAGTCATTGGCCTGAAATACTTTTGTCTGTGTCAAAGCCAACTGTTCCCTCTAACTCTAGCTGAAAAACCTATTGCTAGGGGGAGGCAAACCAAACACCCCTTAAGAAATCTTGTCTGTTTTTATTTCCTGTAGTTTCTCCCTACATAATAACCTCTTAGCTGTCTTAAACACAACCACCACCATGGAAAACAGGGATTGGCAATTTTTACCAAACCCTGTTATCTATTACAATCTCTAACAGCACAGAAGAAACTAGCCATTCCTTAGAAGCTTTAAGACAGCCAATGGAATTTCTTGATGCTATGGTGCTGCAAAATTGCAGGTCACTTAACATGCTAATAGCAGCACAAGTAGGAACATGTCTCTTCCTTAAGAAGAAAGGCTTTCTCTATGTAAACCATTCTGAAATAGTCCTAAACAGCATTCGAAACCTGCCAAGTAAAGCCCAACTTGGGAGCTTGCAGCCTCTGAAGGCACCTGGCCTTTCTCACTCTTGTGGCCCAGTATATCATAGCTGGCCCCCTTTTTGGACCCACTTACCACCATCTACTTTATCCTTTGAGTGGGGCCATGTACCTTCAAAATTCTAAGTAAGTTTGTTTCTTCCAGAATCAACGCCTTCCAAAAGAAGACATTAGTCACTTGGGAATTTCAGCCAGTTCCAATCACACTGTCAGACCCATCTTCCCTTAACCTCAATAGAATAGCCAGAGAGGTTTATGCCCTGTCAGGCAGAGACTACTGCCCTAATCAGCAGGAAGTAACTATAGAAGAATGATCATCGCTCCTCAGCACCCCCTTAAGAATAAGAGCATGAACTCTCTGAGGGGGTAGTTGAAGCAGATTAGTCAGGGAAATGAGGAGAAGATGAGCCACAATATGGCCAACAGTAAACAAGGCCATTAGACAACATGGCTGACAGACAACATGGCAAACAGGCAACATGGCTGCAAGACCTCACTGAGACATTGAGTTTAACCTTGAGGTCCCAGTTTCTCATTTCAGGACTTCCTCTTGGCCCCAGATATTCCAAATATGCATCACTATTGGACTCCACCATTGGTGACATAAATAATAACAGCTGGGTCCCCTCCCATTAGCATTAGTAAGGGGGAGGAATATTAACAGTTTAAAAGGTAACCACAGAAGGCAGAGCTCACTCTCTCTGCCTAAAGGAGCCCACACCAAAGCTTGGTGTGTATTTCCACCTTTCTCTCCCATTTCTCAGCAAGCTCTGTTCTTTTCCCCCATTCCCCAATAAATTCTATTTACTGGCCTAAATAAAAAAAAAATAAATTAAATTAAAAAAAAAAACAGCATGATATTGACACAAGGACAGAAATATAGTTACATAGAATATAAATACAATTTCAGAAATTAACCCTCCCACTTAAGGCCAACTGATTTTTGTGAAGGGTCCAAAATCCAATTGGGAATGAATGGTCTGGATATCTATATGCAAAAGTGTCAAAGAAGAGCCCTATCATTCACCATATAGAAAATCAGCCCCAAATGAATCAAGACCTAAATATAAGAATATAAAAATCCAAAAAGAAAGTGCAGGGAAGCATCTTCAGTACCTTGAGTTAGGTCATGATTTTTTAGAATTCACAATCAAAACACAAGCAACAAAAGAAAAACTCTATAAATTGAACTTCATCAAAATAAAAAATATTTCTACATCAAAGGTCTTTATCATGAAAGTAAATTAACAACCTACAAAATCATGGAAAATATTTATAAACCACATATCTGATAAGTGCTTAACATCCAGAATATATAAAGAAATCCTATAATTCAACAACAACAAAAAAACAATTTAAAAATGGGCAAAAGACTTTACTAGACATATCTCCAAAGAATATATAAATGGCCATAAAGCACATGAAAAGATGCATAGCATCATTAGACATTAGGGAGAGACAAATGAAAACCACAATGAGATATATTTCATATGCACTAGAATGGCTATAAAAAAATGTTTAAGATACCGAGAAAATTACAAGAATTGGAGAGGATATAGAGAAATATGAACACTCATTCATTACTGGTGTTGATCCAAAATGGTGAAACCTTTGTGGAAGACTGTCTGGTAGTTCTTCAGAAAGTTAAGTATAGAATTACCATATGAACCAGTAGGTATATACACAAAAGAATTGAAAGCAGGTACTCAAAGAGATATTTTCACAATGATATTCAAAGTGGCATTATTCCCAGTTGTCAAAAGATGGAAGCATGCTATGTGTCCATCAACTGATGAATGGATAAAAACACTGTGGAATATACACACAATGGACTATTATTCAGCTATAAATATAAGTAAAGTTCAGATACATGCAACAACATGGCTGAATCTTGAAGACATCATGTTGAATGTAATAAGTCAGGAACAAATGGACACATTTTGTATGATTTCATTGATATGAGATAATTATAATAAGCAAATTATAGAGTCAGAATCTAGAATATAGATTTTCTGGGGATGAGCTGAAAGTAGGGAAGGGGGAGTTAATGTTTAAATTGTACATAGTGTCTAGTTTTATGGAAAAATTTTGGTAGTAGACAGTGCTGTTGGTAGCACAATATTGTGAATGTAATTAACAACATATATTTGAATGTGGTTACAAGGAGATATTTTAGGGTGTATATATATATTACTGAAACAAAGAAACAAACAAAAAACTGTAGGAGTATACAAACCAAGCAGTACACCTTAATGTAGACCATGGATTATGGTTAATAGCACAATTACAAAACTGTTCTTTCATAGCTGTAATAAATGTAACACATCAATGCAAGGTGTTAAAATAGGGTGGTATAAAGGAACTCTGTATTTTATGCATGTTTTTTTTTTATAAACACCCATTTTATTTGATAAAAACAAGGGGGAAATAGATAAATTAGACAGTATGGTCATAATCCTGGAAGGAAATCAAGGTTATCTATGCATCTATTGCCTATAGTAGAGAATGAATGGAAGTGAAGACTATTTTTAAAGACATATTCATTAGATTTAATGACAGTGGTTTTGAAGTGGAGAGTCTTCTGGCTTAGTGTAATTGTGGGAATTACCTTTGAATTAGGAAATTATGGAGTAGAGATGTCTTTAAGCAGGTGTCTAAATGTTGCTTATTTCCTGGTTGAATATATTGGATAACCGTTGGGATCCCTGAAGCAGCTTTGGCATTGGAATTTAGATTTATGTGTATGGACCCAGAAGAGGTTTGCAATGAGACTCTTTGGCCACCATCAGCATGTGCATGGTGACTATAACACATGGGTTTCTATAATGTGCCAAATCATTCCCTTTTACTTATGCAAACCTGTCAGAGTGGCAGAGGCAAAGGGGCATCACTTTTGTAACATTAATCTAATCCTTTCTCAATTTTCTTCACAAGGGACTAAGGTGGCAGGAACATGTTCTGAGAAACATGTTAACTTGTGAGAGCAAACCAGCACCTGAGAGTAGGGGGTTAAGAATCTGTCTACAGGTTAGTCAGGGGCACTGTCTGTTGGGGACCTTCATGGTAGCACTCAGATCATATACTTTGTCAGCAGTATCAGTGATATATAAGATGGCTGCTAAGGCTGAAACAAAGAGCAACTAGCCTTCTTCATGGAAGATAAGAGAAGTTTGCGCCAAAAGTATACTCTTTTCGTGCCTAAAAGATTTTCTGCCATCCACCCCAGAAACAGCAACCACCAATGACAAGCCGCCACCCTTCCTTACTAACCCTAGCAACAGCAACCACCAATCCTAAACTGACACCCATCCTTAACCCACCTATCCCCAGCCTCCCCTCACTATATAAACCCTGCTTATTCAATAAACTTTTGCAGCTTGATCAGAATCCTGTCTTGCTGTCATTTCTCACATCTCTTGTTCCATCCCATTCCCACTCCCCCTCTCGCAGGTTCCCATTGACTATCCCACGGGCCGGGACAAGTGGCGCCCAACATGGGGCTCGAGCACAGGGGATCCAGTGAGGAACGTTAGTCAGAGAAGATGGCCGCATTTCAGAGGAGACAAAGGGATCACCGCAGGAGAGCCTGCCCAGCGAGCCAAATCCCGGTAAGAGACCAATGATTATGGGACAAGTATTGAGTGAGCACGAAGTATTCGTGGAGGGCCTAAAAGAGGCTTTAAAGATGCGAGGAGTAAAGGTAAAAATAAAACAATTGTTGGATTTTTTTGATTTTTTAAAAGAGGTTTGTCCATGGTTTCCCCAAGAAGGAACTATAGATGAAAAGAGGTGGCTAAGAGTTGGAGATTCTCTTAAGGATTACTACCGGACATTTGGCCCAGAAAAAATACCCGTTACTGCCTTTGCTTACTGGAATCTTATTAATGATACAATCAGTACACAGAAAAAAGATCAGATCGTAGCCGCCGTAGTAAAAACAGGAGAGCAAATTCTTAAAAATGAAACTAAAGAAACCGCGGCTTGCAGTCCAGAGACCGCGACCGTATCCACTCAGAGTAATAGGGAAAATAGTGAGGATTTAATATCATTAGATAGTGAGGATGAGGACTCCGCCCCTCCTCACATAGACACAGAGTTTAAGGAAAGCAAGACAATAGAAGACAAAGATCCAATAATCCGCCCTAAAACTCACCTCTACCCCGAACTAAAAATAGGGGAGGATATTTGGAGTGAGGATGAAACTAACACAGCCCAAGCCAGAAAGCCTGACTGTCCGCCTAAAAATAGGCCCCCCCCTTATAATTTTGAAAAACAACCTTCTGCTCCACAAACAGTTATGGTAGCTTTAGACCCCCGTCAAGAATTGAAGGAAAAGATAGAAAAATTAAAAGAGCAAGTTCAACTCGAACTTCAACATCGGGAGCTCCTAGAACAATTAGAACAATTGAAGCTAGGGAAAAAGGCAGGGGATTACCCCCCCCCCCCAAAACCATTCCACATGCTCCGGGAATTACTCCTGGACGCAGCGCTCTATATCAGAAAAACCCCCAAACCAGTCTATCGGTCACCCCAGCTGAACCAGTGGATTTTCCAGTCACCAAAAATACTGATCAACAAGGCCAGGTCTGGAGGCAACATCGTAGTTTTGACTTTAAAGTCATTAAGGAGATAAAAGCAGCTGTTGCTCAGTACGGAGCCACCACCCCATATACGCTTACTATCTTAGAATCCATAGCAGAAAATTGGCTCACGCCTACGGACTGGCAGACTATCGCACGAGCAGCCCTTTCGGGTGGAGACTATCTCCTCTGGAAATCAGAATATGCTGAATGTTGCCGCGATACCGCTCGCCGCAACGCCCAGGCAGGAAATGCCTGGACTTATGAGATGTTAGTGGGGGAAGCAAACTATGCAGGAAATGCAGCACAAATGACATATGATCCTGGGCTATATGCTCAAATACAAACAGCTGCTACAAGAGCATGGAAGAGGCTTCCCATAAAGGGTCACTTAAGCGCCTCACTCACAGGCATTAAGCAAGGCCCTGATGAGCCATTTGCAGACTTTGTACATAGACTTATCACTGCAGCAGGTAGAATATTTGGGAGTACAGAAGTGGGCACTGAATTTGTAAAACAACTGGCTTATGAAAATGCTAACGCCGCCTGCCAGGCAGCTATCAGGCCCTATCATAAAAAAGTTGACTTGTCTGGCTATATTCGGCTTTGCTCTGATATTGGAACTGCTTATCAACAAGGCCTCACCATGGCTGCAGCCTTGCAAGGTTTTACTGTAAAACAATATTTGGAATAGCAAAATAAGACTAAGAAATGTTATAATTGTGGCAAAGAGGGACATTTCGCAAAGGAATGTAAAAATCCTTGATCATCCAAGGAATATAATTCAGCTCCAGGTCTATGCCCTAGATGTCACAGAGGACAACATTGGGCCAGTGAGTATAAATCATGAACAGACGCCCAAGGAAGGCCTCTTTCACAGAGGCAGGGAAACGGGTATCGGGGCCAGCCCCAGGCCCCCAAACCTCGACAGGCTTATGGGGCAGTCAGCCTTGTTCCAGCAAGTAACAATCCATTTCAGACCTCTGCCGAGCAACACCAGGGAGCGCAGGATTGGACCTCTGTGCCACCACCTACACAATACTAACTCCTGAAATGGGGGTACAAACCCTTTCCACCGGGGACCAAGGCCCTCTACCAAAGGGCACTTTTGGGATTATACTCAGACGCAGCAGCACTACTGTGCAAGGGCTCCATATATTCCCTGGGGTTATTGACAATGACTACACAGGTGAAATTAAAATCATGGCTGTCTCTCCACGCTTAATGTCTACCATCCAGGCAGGTCAAAGAATAGCCCAATTGCTTCTATTACCATTGATATCCACTTCTAATCCAACAAAGGTGGGTCCTCGAGGCTCTAAGGCTTTTGGGTCATCAGATGCCTTCTGGGCACATGCAATTTCCCCCTCTAAGCCCATGTTAGTGTTATGGCTAGATGGAAAATCCTTTGAAGGTCTCCTGGACACAGGTGCTGATGTTACCATACTTCGAGGTGAAGACTGGCCCTACGATTGTCCTTTCACACCTACACTCACTCACCTGCAAGGAATAGGTCAAAGCCACAATCCCAATAAAAGTGCAAAAATGTTAAGCTGGAAGGACTCTGAGGGTAATACAGGTGAAGTCCAACCGTATGTAATCCCAGGGCTTCCCGTTAACCTCTGGGGACGTGATATCCCCTCCCAGATGGGAATCCTCATGTGCAGTCCTAACAGTACAGTCACCGCTCAAATGCTTTCTCAAGGCTATCATCCTGGACAGGGATTAGGAAAAAACTCCTCAGGTATTACCCAACCTATTGAAGCTAATGGTCAGTATGACAGAAAAGGTTTTGGAAATTTATCCTAAAGGCCATTGAAGTACCTGTACCCCACGCAGAACCAATTACCTGGAGCTCTAATGAGCCTGTGTGGGTCGACCAATGGCCTCTAACAAATGAGAAGTTACAAGCCGCACAGCAGTTAGTACAGGAACAGCTTTGCGCTGGCCATATTATTGAGAGTAACTCTCCATGGAATACCCCTATATTTGTCATTAAGAAAAACTCAGGAAAGTGGCGACTCCTTCAAGATCTAAGAGCTGTTAACAAAACTATGATCCCCATGGGAGCCCTGCAACCTGGGCTTCCCTCTCCTGTCGCTATACCTCTTGGATTTTATAAAATTGTTATAGACTTGAAAGATTGTTTTTTCTCCATACCACTTCACCCAGATGATCAAAAGCGTTTCGCATTTAGTGTCCCCTCTTCTAATTTCAGGCAACCCATGCAGAGATACCAATGGACAGTCCTTCCCCAAGGGATGGCAAACAGTCCAACTTTATGCCAAAAATTTGTAGATCGTGCCATCTGTGGCATACGAGCAAATTGGGCTCATATCTATATCATCCATTATATGGACGATATCTTGTTAGCAGGCAAAGTAGGACAAGACGTTCTTGTCTGTTACACTCACCTTGAAAAGGCACTAACTGCTCACGGGCTTCGAATTGCCCCTGAAAAGGTTCAGCTACAAGATCCTTATACTTATTTGGGTTTCCAACTGTCTGGGTCAAAAATTACCACCACAAAACCTGAAATCCACATAGATAAATTACAGACCTTAAATGACTTTCAGAAACTCTTAGGGGATATAAATTGGCATCGCCCCTATTTAAAATTAACTACAGGAGACTTAAAGCCTCTTTTTGACATCTTGCGGGGTGACCCAAACCCTAACTCCTCACGGCAAATTACAACAGACGGACGTCAAGCCTTAGAACTGGTAGAATCAGCCATCCATTCTCAGTTTATTACATCCATAGATCCTAACTTGCCTTTGATATTTATCATATGTAAAACCTCCATTACTCCAACTGCAGTATTCTGGCAGTCTGCTCCCATCATGTGGGTGCACTTACCATCTACACCCCCTAGAGTGATTTACCCATACTATCAAGCAGTTGCTGGTATCATTCAGCTTGGGCGAGAACAGGGAAAGCGTTACTTTGGTAGGGAACCAGACACCATTATTCAACCTTATTCAAGTCAACAAACAGCCTGGCTTATGCAAACCACAGATTGTTGGTCTGTCGCTTGTGCTTCATATCATGGCACTCTAGATTACCATTATACCCCTAGCAAGCTTATTCAGTTTTTCAACAATCATGATTTTATTTTTCCCTCTAAAACCTCTCATAAACCATTGGACAATGCACTTCTCATCTTTACTGATGGATCCTCCACAGGGCTCGCCGTCCTTGTAGTTGGAGAGAGAACCCACCAATTTCAAACTCACTGCAAGTCAGCTCAGCTCACGGAATTGCAGGCAGTTATAGCAGCATTTTCTACGTTTCCTTCTCAAGCCTTCAACCTTTACACTGACAGCGAGTATATTGCCCATTCCGTCCCTATATTAGAAACTGTCGCCAGTTTACTAATGCATCTGACGCTGCTAATTATTTTCGCCAATTACAGGACCTCATTCACACTCGCACCAAGCCTTTCTTTATTGGACACATCAGGGCCCATTCTAACCTCCCTGGCCCACTCGCACGCGGCAATAAGCTTGCTGATCTCGCCACGCACACCTCTGAAACCCTCACTGTTACACCCAGCATTCATGCCTTTCCAACAGTCGATCCTATATCGGAAGCTGTCAGAACTCATCAGCTTCATCACCTCAATGCTCACACCTTACGGTTGATGTTTAAAATAACTTGAGAACAAGCCCGACATATTGTCAAACAATGCTCCAGTTGTCTTATTCATCAACCTGTCCCTCATTTAGGAGTTAATCCCCGAGGCCTAGTGCCAAATGCCCTCTAGCAAATGGATGTAACCCATATTCCAGAATTTGGCCACACAAAATATGTCCATATAACAGTTGATACCGTTAGTGGTTTTATCTATGCCACGCCCCAAACAGGTAAAGCTGGAAAAAACGTTGTGGCACACATGTTAACTGCTATCTCTGTGCTTGGCTTGCCCACACATATCAAAACAGATAACGGGCCCGGCTACACTGGCCGTGTCTTCTCCAAATTCTGCCATCAACTCAACATCAAACATACTACAGGTATACCTTACAATCCCCAAGGTCAGGGCATAATCGAAAGAGCAAACTTATCCTTAAAAAACACCTTAAATAAAATAAAAAAGGGGGAATAGTATCCTAATAAAAACTCTCCTAGAAATCTGTTATCACATGCACTCTTTATCTAAAATTTTTTTAAATTTGGATAACCAGGGGCAATCAGCCACAGAACGTTTCTGGAAAAATAATACAAAATCCAGTTTTGCCACCGTCCTTTGGAAAGACCCATTAACTAATATCTGGCATGGACCAGACCCGGTCCTAATATGGGGTCGAGGAGCAGTATGCATTTATTCTAAAAAAGAAGATGGAGCCAGATGGCTTCCTGAAAGACTAGTAAAACAAGTCGATAATAACCCAGTATCCAGGGAAGAAGGATCTCCCTGAGAAAGGCATCTCTTTTTTGTTTCCTATAGAGAAATCAATGCTGCAGCTAAACAGTATACCTGGATTGCTACTGTGTGGATTCGTTACTTGCTTCGGAGTCCTCGTGTTATATACCGGTGCTCCTGACAATTGGACTGTTGCCCAACGCATCGCTCTGATCCTCACATATGTAACGTATACTTGGCTGTTAATCCTGATAGCATGTCTATAATGTTTTCTATATCTAAAATTATTCTCCTTATCCCCTTCATACCAAGTGCTGTCCTAACTAAACAGGCCAGCAACCCTCATCAACCTTTCAAATGGACCCTCTCTAGACTCAAGGATTCAGTGGTTTTACAAACCAACTTTTCTATCTTCCCCAGCTTTACCGGCCGAGTTAGCACCTTCTTCGAATGCAATTCACTCTTGCGTAGGGAACTTGGCAACGCGTATGTAGACGCACAAGATGTTTACCTCTGCCCTGCCTCCACCTCAGGGCGTACATACTGCAATCAGCCCACGCATTACTATTGTGCCTACTGGGAATGCGTAACAGTAGCTACCGGTTGGCAAACCCCAGTTAAAGACCAATTCCTCAGCGCATCGTTTACGCCATCCGGATGCCACTCATCAAATAGCCGTTTCCTTCGATTTTGCGTACAGTGCGGCTGCGATCTCACTCTTTAGGTTCTTAACCCTTCAGATCCTTCCTGGATCATTGGCCACACTTACGGAATTAGGCTATATATACCTGAATACGATTCTGGCTCAATTCTAGTTATTAAAAAGGAAGCAATAGTTCAGCGCCGGGGTCCCATAGGCCCGAATAAGGATTTAGCTCCTTCTCCCCCAGCTGTTCCTCCTACAGTCCGCCTTACTTCTGCTTGGCCTGCAGGCATCTTACCAACGTCCGTTATGCCCAAGGTTACCTCTCTTGCCTCTAACTTGAGTATTGCTGACCCTGACTCAAGCACACCTTCCAACCTCCAACGAGCCAGGCGTCCTAAACGTACATTCAACAGTCCGCTCTTAGAATTGCTTAACGCTACTTTTCTTTCTCTAAACACTGCTCAACCCAACCTTACTCGCAGTTGTTGGCTGTGTTTCTCTGTTACAACCCCCTATTATGATGCCATAGCCATTAATGCTACCTTTAATACCTCTTCAGATACTAATCCCCCACAATGTGATTGGAACAATGAAAAGAGGATTGGCCTCACCATACAATCCATTTTAAACACCGGACGATGTGTAGGCAACACCTTCAATAATATTTCCACTGCCTTAACTCAAATTTGCACCCATATAACTGCTCCTCCTCAAGCTAAATATTACATTCCCCCACCCGGAGCAAAATGGCTGTGCTCTTCCTCAGGCTTAACCCCCTGTACAGCCTCAGAAATCCTCTATAAGACTGGTGAAGTGTGTGTTTTGGTGTTTATTCTCCCTCGTGTCCTTTACCATAGTAACGAGGACCTCTATCGCCAATGGGTTCTACAACATTCCGATACCATAATGAGACAAAAAAGGGAAATTATTATGGCTATCACCATTGCCTCTATTTTAGGTATCGCCGGCTTGGGTACTGGAACCACCTCTCTTGTCATGCAACAACAGGGTTTTTCTCACCTAAGAGCTGCAGTGGACGAAGACTTAGCCCGCATCGAGACCTCCATCTCCCACCTTGAAAAGTCCCTTACATCCCTATCAGAAGTTGTCCTCCAAAATAGAAGGGGATTGGACCTCCTTTTTCTTAAACAAGGAGTGCTTTGTGCTGCCTTAGGCGAGGAATGCTGTTTTTACACTGACCACTATGGTTTAATTAAAGACTCTATGACCAAGCTTAGAGAAGGGATTGCAAACCACAAACACGAACGGGAAGCCCAAGGAGGCTTCTCTTGGGGATTCAATGGAATCCTCCCTTTTCTCCTACCCATCATAGGCCCTCTCATTACTCTAATTCTTGTACTATCCTTTGCACCCTGGGCTTTAAGGAAAGCCATTCAGTTAATCAGAGACCAAGTTAATGCTATCCTTAGTAAACCCATTCAGGTACATTATCACCGACTTCACCTTGCTGACCAAGATATAGATTCAGAAAACTTGAGTGCTACTTATCCTGAAGGTATGTAAACCCCCTCCTATGGGAACAGCATGCTACTCAAAAACATGCTCCTAGCTTATGCTATGGTTGGTACCACTGGGTGCGAGGCAAAGCACTGCAAAGGAGGGCCCAAATAATAAAGGCCATTTTTGAGCTCCTTGAGAAATATGCCTCTTTAGGTACTGGACTGGTTAGTCAATAATGGGTAACTGGACACCTCCTACGGTGAAGCCGCTGGGTCAACCTAAGACAGGGGCCTGGCCAATTGTTGCCAATGGGCCCTGGCCAATTGCTGCCATGGTTTCCGGTGACGGGTAAGATCCAGCAGCCGTTCAGCATGGTCCTGACCTAAGACAGGCACAGTCCCCCCTATAATCTACTGAGGCCTCTATTTCCCCCAGCAGGTTAATGCCAAAAGAACACCTAATCAGCATCCCCTCTCTGTTTTTTAGTATAGATAGAAGGGGGAGATGTTGGGGACCTTCATGGTATCACTCAGATCATATACTTTGTCAGCAGTATCAGTGATATGTAAGATGGCCGCTAAGGCTGAAACAAAGAACAACTAGCCTTCTTCACGGAAGTTAAGAGAAGTTCGCACCAAAAGTATACTCTTTTCGCGCCTAAAAGTTTTTCTGCCATCCACCCCAGCAACAGCAACTACCAATGACAAGCCACCACCCTTCCTTACTAACCCTAGCAACAGCAACCACCAATCCTAAACTGACACCCATCCTTAACCCACCTATCCCCAGCCTCCCCTCACTATATAAACCCTGCTTATTCAATAAACTTTTGCAGCTTGATCAGAATCCTGTCTTGCTGTCATTTCTCACATCTCTTGTTCCATCCCATTCCCACACCCCCTCTCGCAGGTTCCCGTTGACTGTCCTGTGGGCCGGGACAACTCTCCTTTCCACAGCACCAGGAGGCTGGGTGTAGACTTGTGGCCTCACGTGCGAGGCTCTGGGGATGCTGGTGCCATGGTTTACCAGGCCACAGGCAGCAGAACTGGAATGGACAAATAAACTCTCAATGTAGGAGGGAAGATGACCTACCAAACCTCCACCCTCCCTGCACCCATGGCACCCATGGCAGATGCATTGTCGGTAGACTCTGGGCTCTGGTGCTGATGCTCCTGGCCCTGTTGGAAAGTCAGCAATGTAGGGGCTGACTGGCAGTGGTCAGGGTTGTCTTCTGTTCAAAGATGGGAGAACCTGACTTCTCAGTTGACATTGGGGAGTGTCCTTGTGCATCTTATGGCCTGATCTCAAATTATCACCCTGATCAATGAGTGCCGGGCCCTGTTTCTGTCTTAGTAAAATGTCAATTTGCAGCAGGTTCTTTTCTGTTTCACTTTGTGCACAAGAGCTTTCAACTCTTTCTTTGCTGCTCTGAGCTCTGGACTCCTGTGTGTATGTGTGTGTGAATGTGTTCATTTGTGTGCCTGTGTATGTGCTGATATCCTGCTCCATAATGGCCCTTTTATTTCCTTTAAATAAAACTTTTGTTGCATCTGCCATGGATCTTATGGGTGTGTGGATTGTAATTAGAGAGAAATTCAATTTCAAACTGCACATGCTCTGGCCTGCTAGTAACTGTTAATTAGATATTTTATCCCTACAATAAATTAAGTTCTAGATGTGATATATTTCATATATCTGAGTTAATCTTGCTACTGTAAAGCACTTTTCTGTTAAGAGTGTGAGCTCCTTAATTATGAAATAAAGAATCAAAACCAAACACCATTCATTAGATCTACCTACTTTTTCTTGTGTTCAAATAGATATGAATATTATCTTTATCTTCCAAATTTCCTTATGTTTTTCTGATATAAATTTGTGGAGTGCACATATATCTGTAGCTTGAAAACAAATGATCACTTTAAAACTAATTATGATATATATATATATATTTATATAATTACCAACTGGTGGACTAAAACATGTTTTTGGCTTTAAGTTGATAGCTTTTATAAGCATCAGCATTGTTGCTTCTCTTTTTATTTGGTTGTAGTGCTTGATTGTAGTCTATGTGTTCTGTGTATTGATTTATGTAAATATATTTATAACTATTATCATTCATTTCAATCAAATAAAGATTTGAATAATGGGAAAAGAATGGAAGATATAGTTAATAGTGTAAGAGCAATAAGGCATTTTGAAGAGCTCTAACATACATATAATTATGTTTTCAGAAGGATCAAAATGCATTAATATGCAACAAATATTTATTGATCATATGTTGCATGCTAGGTCCAGAAGAAAATATAAAATAAATGTGAAAAAGGAAAAGGATTATAAGTCATCCTAGCACTTAGAAAATGTTTTCCAGAAATGATATATCTGTCTGAAGTAAAATATTAAATGATAATATGAAATTATATATGTGATTGCCAAAATGGTTCATAATAGTAAGCAGTTTGAAGGTCATCATTATGTATATTGTTTCATCTATTTAATTTGTCATTAATTTTGAGTCTATTTTATTTTTATTATACAACAAGATTTGGCAAATTGGCCCTTGGCCCATTCTAGACATCAGCAAAAAATTACAAGCTATACTAACAAACAGGATGATATGGCCCAGTCAAAGGAACAAATCAAAATGCATGATGAGACACAGGATATCAATCAACTGATCAAAGACATTCAAACAAATCACCTAAATCAATTCAAAAAGTTGAAGGAAAATGTAGCTAATGAGATAAAAGGATTTTAAGATGACACTGGTTGAGCACAAAGAAGAATTGGAAAGCTTGAATAGAAAAACAACAGAGTTTTAGGTAAAGAAAACACAATAGATGAAATGAAAATACATTAGAGGCATACAGCAACAGCTATGAAATGGCAGAGAAAAGATTCAGCAAATTTAAAGGACAGAACAGCTGAATTTGAAAAGACAGAAGAGAGAAGGAAAAAATGGAAAAAAAAATTGAACAGAGGCTCAGGTAATTGATTGATAGCACAAAGCTCAGCAATATACATGTCATGTGTCATGGAAGTTCCAGAAGTAGAAGAGAAGGGAATAGGTTCAGAAAGCATATTTGAAGAAACAGTGGTCAAAATTCTCACAGCTCTGATGAAAGACACACACACACACACACACACACACACACACACACACACACACATATATCCAAAAGGGACAATGTATTTCATTCAGAATAAATCCAAATAGACTTACTAGGAGACATAAATTATTCCAACTGTTGAATGACAAAGGTAAAGAGAATTCTGAAAGCAGCAAGAGAAAAGCAGTCCACCAGTTACAATGTACATCCAATAAGACTTAGATAAGATATCTTGTCAGAACCCCAGAGGTGAGACTATGGTGGTATGATATATTTAAGATACTAAAAGAGAAAAACTGCCAACCAAAAATTCTTTATCTACAAAATTCTTTCAAAATGAGGGTGAATTTTAAATAGTCACAGATAAACAGAAACTGAGAGTTTGTAGACAAGAGGGTCATTCTACAATAAATACAAAAAGGAGTGCTGCAGCCTGAAAGGAAGTAAACAGAAGAGTGAGGCTTGGAGGAGAGTGTACAAATGAAAATGATCAGAGACATTAATCAATATGGTAAAAGACAGATAAAAATATGATATGACTCAAGAAAGCCAAAGGATAAAATGTTTGAAGTAGGTAATGCCTTTACTCTAATACAATGCATGATAAAGGATTAAATTCCCCAATCAAGAGAAATAGACTGACAAAATGGATAAAAATATATATGCCATCCATATGCTGACTTCAATAGATGCACCTAGGAACCCAGGATAGAAATAGACTGAATGTTAAAGGTTGGAGGAAAATATTTCATGCAAACAATAAAGAAAAAAGAGCAAGGGTAGTTATACTAATTCAATGTTAAACAAAAATATTATAAGAGATGCAGAAGGCCATTATATATTATGAAAAGGGGAATTCCACCAGGAAGAAATAGCAATCATAAATATCTTTGTACCTAACCAGGGTGCCCCAAAACACATGAGAGAAACTCTGGCAAAACTGAAGGGAAAAACAGATACCTTTACTATAATAGTTGGAGAGGTCAGTACACCACTCACATCAATAAAAAAACTAGACAGAGGATCAACAAGGAAACAGAGAACTTGAATGATATGAAAAATGATCTACACCTAAGGCACATACAGAATATTGCATCTCAAATGGTCAGGATATACTATCTTCTCTAGTGCTCATGAATCCTTCTCTAGGATGGACCTCATGTTGGGTCACAAAACCGGACTCAAAAAATTATAATCTGTGCAATTATACAAAGCACCTTCTCTGATCATATTGCATTGATGCCAGCAATGGACAATAGTTGAGAAATGTGTGTGTGTGGGGGGAGGGTTGGTGTGTAAGAAAGAGGGAAATAGAGAAAGGGAGAGTGCATTTTCATGTTTGCAAATATTTTTCAGTAATATTCCATCATTATAATCTTTAGGCCTGTGTGTTAGTTTCCTAGCTGTTAAAACAAATATCATACAATGGATTAGTTTAGACAATGGGAATACTGTCTCACAGATTTAAAGCTTGAAGTCCAATACTGAGGCATAAGCAAGGTGATGCCTTCTCTCTGAACACTGTGGTGTTTTAGGGCTAGCTCAGGGATATCCTGGGTCCTTGTTGTTTCTGTCACATGGCAATGCACATGGTGGTTTGTTCTCCTTTCTCTTCCAGTCTCTGTTGACTTCCAGCTTCTGGTTGTCCCCATGGCTTCTCTTTGCTCAAAAAGATTTCAGCCATATTGGATAAGGCCAACCCTCATTTAGATGGGGCACACCTTAGCGAAAGACATCTTCAATGGCATCATTTACAAATGGATTCTTTCTCATAAGACCTGAGTTTGTGACTGGAGCAAGTCTTCTGGAGGGTGGGGCCACAATTTAATACCCAACAACCTGATCTCCCTATTTTTTGTATATACCATCACTACCACCCAAAAATCCAAAATGATAAATAATTTCCTTTCTCTTACATATGTACTAGGACAAAAACATTTCTAGTGGGTGAAGACAGTGCAAATTGTCCTATCCTATGCAGGACAGACAAGAGACTCATCTCTGCCTGCCTACCTTCTCCTCTCATTCCCAGCATTTATCATTCTAGTGCCCAGGACCTAGCTATATCTCTGAGGAAGGGTAATGTGGCATCAGCTTTCTCTTGTCAGTATCTGTACTTTATTCCACTATTTTCAGCACCACTAAATTATTTTTTTCCTAATAAACTTTGCTTTGAATTTAATTCCTTCTACTTTTTTGATATATGCTTCATTTATATATGGTTGTAATAGCAGAAGAACCTGTGTTTGTAATTTCTGTTCTCTTGGTACAAAGCCTCATTACATTCTTCAGGTAAATTTTGAGACCATAGTTTAAAAAAAAAACTGCCTCTGTCCAAAAATATTCTACATCATTATCTGTTATCAATATGTCACAATAAAGAATATGGTTTAACCACTATATAAGTAGAATTTTCTTGAAATTGATGAGTCAGATCTTCATAAAGTGCTCTGTAATTTTGTCATATTTCATTGTTTTGCATCTTAATTTCACTGCATGAAAAACAACTATGTTTATTTCAAGTCTATTGTATATTTAATAACTGTGTTCTACAAGAAACACTGATGGGAAAAAAGAGGCCTACCATCCTTGTAACATGCAGTTAGTGATGCTTTGGCAGTTAGATACTGTGAGAGTGTCAAATATAA
Source organism: Cabassous unicinctus (assembly GCA_029593785.1). NCBI lineage: Eukaryota > Metazoa > Chordata > Mammalia > Cingulata > Chlamyphoridae > Cabassous > Cabassous unicinctus. The sequence continues at coordinate 3,601 of JAQZBX010006461.1, read as the reverse complement.
GAGTATAAACTTGATAGCATTTCTGCTGATGGCTGATTGAGAAAAATCCACAAATTCCCTGTGGTACCTGGATCATGAAAATAATATTGTTTTTAGTCCTGGAAATTCACAAAAATACAGAAAAAAAATACTGTCTAATTTTCTTTCCCAGTTTTATGAGAAGATATAGGCTTAACCAAAATACTTGCAGTAAACATTCTGTGATTTAGTTATTCCTTCATCAAATTGTACTGCATGAATTGCCATTTACCATAAGATGCATCAACCCACACCCACCACAAAAGGTATATTTTATTTTTATCCTAAAACATTGTCACCTTTTGGATATATTATTGTCTGAAAAAGTCATGTTGTCTACCAAAAAACATTACTGCAAGATAAATTAAAACTTTACATTAATAAATAGTTTGTAACTTTTAAATGATATTTCCCTTCAAATATAAAGAATAAATAGAACATCCTCAGCTATTTGCCCACTTCTCACTTCCCTGAAGTCCAAACTCCACCATGCCTAGTCTGACTTAGATCCTAGAAAACTACAGGCAGAAATGTAATCTAAATGATGGTATCTGTTAGGACACTTTGACCAGCTTCCATGGATGATTGTTGATTTCTCCTTTATGTAAATTCTATGTGATTGGAATCACTCTTGTCAAAATCTGAAGTGATCGGCTTCTGAATCGACTTCTCACAAAGATAGAGTACCTTGCACATCCAGACACCTCTAGATTTGGAGTAAGGGACAAAAGTCAGCTTGGACAGAGAGCTGTAGCAAACATAACTGAAGACAGATTGGCTGCATGATAGATGTAGGCAGAAATCCCAAAATCAACCTATAAGAGCCTGTGAAACAGCAGCAAGCTGACAAACCTGAAGATCATGATGCCCCAAACAATGTTGTAGGGTATAAGCACATGTACAGAAGTCCACACCCTGACAAAGCCTGGCAGTATGGAGCCCCACACCCCAGGAGCATGACACCATGCAGCAAGGAACCCTCAATGAAACTAGCACTCTCTTGTCTTGATAAAAGCACATATTCAAACACACCTACACATTAATGAGCACATTCTTATATTCATCACATGTTTTGTCATTTAGCCTCATTGCTACAGCATGTTGTAGACTTTTTATAGATTAAGGCATGGTGCCACCATAGCCCTCACTTTGCCATTACAGGTGAGTAGAGATATATGTTTTCTTTTTTTATATACTTTTTTATTTTTTTTAAAGAAACTTAAAACAAACATTACATAAATGTTACACAAAAAATGTAGGGGACTCCCATATGCCCTGCTCCCTAGCCCTCCCACATTTTCCCACATCAACAACATCCTTCATCAGTGTGGTACATTTGCCACAATTAATGAACACATCTTGGAGCATTGCCACTAAGTGATGATTATAGTTTACATTGTAGTTTACACTCTCTCCCACAAATTTTTGCAAGTTATTAAAAGATATAGAATGACCTGTATCTGTCAATGCAATGTAATTCTACTCTAGTCCATTGTCCAATACTGAGGATTCTGTGATGGTGATGCTCACTCCACCTGTAATTGAGAGTGGCTTAGATCCCATGAGGTAGATGGATGGGACTTTCTTGCTTACAGTGGCAGACTCTGTTCCTTGAGATTGTCATTGTCATTTATCCTCTCGTTAGTTGTCCTGGGTGAGTCAAATAAAGTGGAGAGTAGGTATTGCAAGTCTGTTGAGATTCAGGAACCAACTGGCACATGGAGAGCCCAAAGACTTAAGACTCTTGGGCATACAACTATCAACTCTAGTACTAACTATAGGCTCAAGTAGAGGGGCAGCAGAGCCTTGTGTAGGGAACACACAACTGAGACCAACTATCGCACTGGGGAGTGTAAATTCCAAAGTAGGGCTCAAAGGCAGGGTGCCAAACTCCTGAGCTCTCTGCCCTGTCTATAGTGTCAGGATGTCTCCAGAGCCCTCAGGAGCCCTTCTATTTGGGGTAATATTTACTTTGGCAGTGAATGAGTTCCTGCTGAGGTGTGCATTAGTGTAACATCTGAAATGACCTCCTGACTCACTCTGAAGTCTCTTAGCTATATAAGCTCATTTGTCTTTACACTTCCTCCCTTTTGGTCAAGGTCTTTTTCCAGTTGCATTTCTAGTTGGTTCTTGGTAGTAATCCCTCAGTGCCAGGGAGCCTCATCCCTGGGAGTCATGTCCCATGCTGGGTGAAGGTAATGTATTTATATGCTGAGTTTTGCTTAGAGAGAGGCCACATTTGAGCAACACAGAGAATCTCAGGTAGTAATGCTTAGGCACTCTATAATATTATGCTAAGTTTCAATTTCAAAAGTAAAGGGTCATTAGTACAGTTATCACAACCAAGGGCCCATCAATGCTCCATCCTCCTTCAATAGTCACTGTCCCTGTATTCATGGAATTCTTGCTGTCCCCTTAGAGAAAGTGGCAGAGCTTTCCATGGTGGGAATGCAATATTTCTTTGGTTATTGTGTGGATCTCCACCCACTGTGACAATGCCCCATGACCACTTGAGCACATTCATATGCCTGATAGGTGTGCCTCAGGTGAACCTCCTCCCATGACATCCTGTACCAGTGATCCAATCCTGCCACAGCTGTAACCCTCCCATGATCCAAAACTTCTTCAAAATTGAAGCCAACAAAATAACTGAATACAATTAATAGTAATATGATATAATAATGATACTTTTAAAAATAAGAAATAAAATACAAAAACTTTTTTAAAAGTTTGAAATAATATAAAAATATAAAATTTGAAAAAAAAACATTGTGACTTTCATCACTGTAAAATCTGTTTTCCTTTATGTCCAGTGACATTTGCTTCTATTTATTCACCCATTGTCTTATTTTTTTCATTTGTCTTCAAAGAAGCTTTAGATTACAGAAAAGTCATGTACAGAATATAGGTGATTCTCATCTACCCAATATCCTCTCCCTTTTCCCGTTTCCCCTATTAATAACATTTTACATGTGGATGGTACATTTGTTACAATTAATGTACAAATATTGAAACATTACTACTAACCATGGTCAATGATTTACATTCTAGTTTACCTTTTGGATGGTACACTTTTATAGATTTTGATGAAGTTTGACGTGATCTGTGTCCATCCTTGCAGGATCATGTAGAACAATTCCATCACCCCCAAAATGTTCCATGTTCCATATATTCTATTCCTTCATCCCTGTCCCTTCAGGACCTACAGTAGCCACCAAAATGAACTCATTGAAGGACCAGATTCATAGTTACTTGCAACAACATTGAAGGACTTAACATACTGGCCTGTCCTCCCCTATTAGGCACTGCCTATTCTCTCAAGAGAATCCCACCCATCTATTTGAGTTCTTAGCAGGACTCCCCAGGATGGGAGTCCAACACCTTCCCACTCATTATGTGAGTCTCAATCCCCTGATACAACACACTATGACAAGATGAATGCTGCACACTCCCTAGAAGCCTGCCCCAGGTGTGACCCATCCCCCAAGCCCCCATATTCAACACCATAAACCAGTAACCCTCCCCTGCCATATTTTCCGAAAGAACATTTCCAGCATCATAGTTTCAAACACATACCCATAAA
>JAQZBX010006460.1:0-53132 GCA_029593785.1 Cabassous unicinctus | reverse complement strand
AAAAAAAAAAAAAAAAAAGAGTCTAGTGCTTAGTCCATTGAAAAAACCACACCCAAGGGACTTTTCAATTTTCCTTCTCTAAAAATTACCCACCTTCTCCCATCCCCCTCCCCCAAAAAAATATCAAATCAAGGAAACCTGTCTAACTCAAAAATAAAGTTGAAATAAAGGAAGAGTTAACTAGTTGTAATACCATTTTTTTGTGTGTGTGTGTGTGTCCTGTAAAAATGCTGTGTCAGGTAAGGTCCTGCGAGAACTTGGATTTGACCAAAGGAGGCTCCATCTCCTTCTTTGCTTGCTTTGCCATAGGAAAGCCTCTGTGATAAACAGCTGCAGCCTCTGTTGGAAATTAAGCAATGGCATTGGTTTCCTGGTAGAAACCAGGGCTTAAAATTTTGTTAAAGAAATTAAAGTATTCATACCCTGCTCTAATCTTGTATTGGTTGTCGGGATATTTTTATTTTTTAAAAGCTCAAAATACAAAACACGGAATACTGTCAAATAATCTATAGTACATTCAATGTTTACAAAGATTAATTTTAAATAAAACTTAAAAAGCTTTATTTAAAAAGCAGTTCAGTCAATTTACATTTTAAAGTATTTAATAGAGGTATTTGTTGTACACATGCTTTTAGCTTTAAGGTATGTACAAAAGTTCTCTCTGGAAACATTTAACCTGAGTTGGAAATGAAATCTGGATTGAAGAGATTTTAATTTATAAAAATAATTCTCCTCAAAACATAAGCAGTGATTCCCAACTGAGGATTTTCCCCTGAAGTTCAGAGCTCAGTCCCAGGACAAGAATGAGGGAAAATTCCTTGTTGGTCAAAAGCTTTGCTGAAGTCAAAGGATTGCACTTGTGGGTCTTTAATCAAAGCGAGCTTTCTCAAACAACCCCGGAATGAGGTCTGGGTGCTCAGACAGTTTTGCTTTACACCAGCTGATTGGGAAAGAAGAGAAGAGAAATCCAGCTTAGTTTTGTTGAAATGACACAGGAACAATAGAAACAAACATCATCTCATGAAGTTTCTAGACCCAAATTAGAAGATTTTTTCCTCCACATTTATGACTTCAGTGAGCAGCAGAATTCATATTACACTTTTAACGTATAATCACTTCAAGACACAGATGTATAACTTTGACACTCTAAAAAACCATTAAAAAGATGTTTATATTATCCCTTGTAACAATTACTTGGAAGATCTGAATGTATAATTCTAATCCCAAATCAGTGTGAGTTGATGAGACGCCCCTTTGCCCCCTCAGAGGAGAGCCCACCATCCCACTCTGGTAGACTTTTAGGATGATCTGCTTCAGTAAAGCTACCCAGCTCACTTGACCACGATCCAACTTTCTCAGTCTTACCCAACGATTGTCTTATACATGCAGATTATTTTGAATTTTCCAAGAAGTCTTTGGATTTGAAATAGTCTTTCTAAAATGGTTAAGGACGTTGTCACAATCTCTGTGTCTTTCTCCACCCCCAACTTCTATCCACCTGAGTAGATTCGGATTCCCTCAGTGACAGAAGGAGCAGAGCAGGTATCCGCACGTACCTGGGTAGCCGCCCACATAGATGGGGTTGTTGGTGTCTGCTGAGGTTGACTGCATGTGTGGACTTTCAGCTTGAACCAAGTGCCCGTCGACAACCAGAGCCACGCGGTGCTTGCTCTTGATAGCTTGAAGCGTGTGCCATTTTCCATCACAGAGTGTAGTTGCATCTTTGGGCTCATAGGTGGCTGTTATCCTACCAGCACCGTTGTTGACATGAAACAAAAGCTGAACAGACAACAGACACGAGGAAACATCTGGGTAAATATTTTCATATTTAGGGCACACAGTCCATTTGTATAATGATCATGGAATGGATAAAATCACAGGAGTCAGCCAGAAGGAAGGGTTAACTATGAAAACAATGGTTTTTAAAATAGACTCTGAAAGGGTTCAGATGACATTGATTCCTTAAATTTCAGAAAGTGCAAATGCCCACCTCCATGGGAACAGGCCTGGCTACGAGCTTAGTGTTATAGCCTCAGATCAGCACTTCCTTTTCCAGACAACAGGACCTGATAGGTTTACTGAAGGTGACAAGTCACACCAGTTGATAACATCTATGAAAAAGCATTCAGTAACTCTCTGACAAAATATAGATACCACAATGAGTAGTACCACACACACACAAATCTAAGGCTTCCAAAAGATGGGAGGGAAAAATTGCTAGTATATGGTTGTAAACTTCTTATGCTATATAGGAAATTATTTAGTATTATTTGAAGGTAGACTGTGACATATTAAAGAGTTATATAATAAATCCTTCAGCAGCCACTACTTTTTAAAATAAAAAAAACAATAATAAGCCAAAAGTAGAGGCAGCATAAGCAATACACCCAAAATTACATCTTTTGCAACTATTACACTTAATGATAAAATCTTTCGGAGACCACATAAGAGCAAAGTTTTTCGAACTTCTTTTAGGGTGCAGATGTGGAAAGAAGTTGGCTCTAAGCCACACTTAGAGAGGCACCGATATGTTCCTTTTTGGTTAGACATGAAAATGAAGTAAGAGCAGAAGAAGTGAAAGGCAAGAGGTCAGATATGAGTGTTTTATACCATCCCCACTCCCATTCTAGGATAACCTAAGGGTCAAAAGTGCAGTGGGGAGCAGGGAAGTTCTAGAAACAACTGGATAAGTTTGGGAGAATCTAGGATATAGACACTTGATCCTTGTTTCCCAGGAGGCAGGTGCTCAGGAACCTTTTAAGCATCTTACTCCCACAATAACATGGGTTGACCACAGTGCAGGAGAATCAGGGACATCATATAATTAAGGGAGAGAGAAGACACAAGAGACCACTATCCCTAACTCCTTATGGCTTCCTTGTGGCAGGGTAAAAATTCCCACGTGCTCACATGACCCTGGGCAGATGTACAAGGCAGCTGGAGATGAAGAGTCAGCAGTGCCCATGCCCACCGGAAAGGGAAGCCTGATGCGAAAAGGAAGGCGGCCCAACTCTGCACTGTGCCCTGGAATGCATAGACTCCAGACACCTCATTACAAACAGCCAGGGGCACTTCCCTGGCCAAGAGCAGAAAGGACAAAAGCTGCTAGTTGATGACCAGGAGAGTTGAGCTCTCCCTCAATTGCTGTTCTAGAGACAGCCTGCAGAAAAGGACAATGGGCTTGATATCAGACTCCCTTCCCCCACCCCTTGGCTGCACCCAGATGTCACCCAAGGGGAGAGGAAGGAGAATTTAAACTGGGAGAAACCCTGCAGGGGGCAGTTTTAATGCAGAAGAGATGAAAGTACTGTTCATTGGTGAGTTCATTTTGTTCCCAACATGAGAGGGGCAGAAGCAAGAACAGAAGAGTTATAGGAAAAAAAATTACATTTTTTTTTGCATCAAAAGAAATACTAGACCACGGTACATCCACACCATGGAACACTACACCACTCTGCAATAAACAGGAACAAACTATTGATACATGTAATAACCTTGATGAACCTGCAAGAACCTGGAGTGACAAAAGCCAACCTCAAAAGGATATGTACTGCATGTCTTCATTTATCTAACATCAGTGAAATAACAAAGTTGCAGAGATAGAGAACAGATTAGTGGTTCCCAGGGGTGACAGATGCAGGGGAGGAAGTGGGTGTGGCTTGAAGGTGGAGCACAAGCAGCCCTTAGGGTAGAGGTACAATTAAGTGTCTTGATTGCAGCAGTGGGTACATGAAGCTACACACTGTGTAGAGCTACACACATATACACACACACGAGTGAATTATGGCTGGTGAACTCTGAATAAGCTCTGTGCCTTGTATCAATGCTACTGTCATGGTTTTGATGTTGTCTTAGTTATGCAAGATGCTAACACTGGGGAGTCTGGGTGTGTGGGGACCTCCCTGTACATTTCATTGCAACTTCTAATGAATCTATAATTATTTCTGAATAATAAGTTTAAAAATATTAGAGGGGGGGGGTGATGTGTGGGAACCTTGTATGATGTTATGCATGTTTGTTTTGTAAGTTCACAACTTTTACTATACACTTATTGTCTATGGATGCTCATGTATGAATGATATACTTCAATAAATCATTTTTAAAATGAATTAAAAAACACTAGGGAGAGATACAGATACCAGGTCAGCAAGTTATTCTCAGGCGGTTTAGGGGAAAAAAAAGCTCTTTGTTCAGCAGTTACAAGTTTGCAGTGAGATTAATTTCAAAATTGTAAAAGAAACTATTTTTTAAAAGCTTTTCAAGACGTTTTAAAGTATTATTTGGATTTTTCCCTCTACTCCATTAAAGAGAATCATTGGAAACTCGGATCTAGGTATGGCTACTGTTTCTCGATTTCTCTGACACTGGGGCCGGGAGGGACCTCGTGGAGATCAAGCACCTACCTTGCCATTTACAATCTCTAATCCGATGGCGTCCACTTTGGCACTGCTGATCCCCAAGAGAACGCCGTTCACTGCGGAGGTTCGAAACTCGAGGGTGATGTTCACATCTGATCGGACTTTGTAGCCTTCTTTGACTGAAAAACACGATCCTGAGTCAAAGGCGGGGCCCTGCCTGCCGGCTCGGGCTGTGGGGGATGGGGGTGAGGGTGGCGCCTGCGCGTTTCCGCGGCTGCATAGGGGCGGGAGGCCTGGCTCTAGCTGTCCCTCTGGATCCAGCTCCATCGCCACAAGCCAGCATTTTGCCTATGCAACCAGGCTCCAGCATTGGCAAGACCATGTGAAGGTTTGCAAGCAGACACGTGCCATCAGGTGGGATAAGCCAGAGCGGAGCTGAGGCAAGCAGTACCTTCCACCTCCAGCCACGGAGGCACCCGCACCTGCGCAGGTGTACATTTTGGGTTGGTGCCAATACTGCCTTGTCTATGGGCCCTTCCATCCTCAGCAGTCTTTTCTGTGTCTTGTTGGGGAAAAAAGTCAAAAGGGATTGGATCCCTTCCTCAAACCCGGGAAGAGTCCATTTTATTTGCAAATACCGACAAACTAGTTGTCATCATTTACTGAGTCAGAATCCACACAAGGATTTTCAAAAATGGGAACTTAATTGAGAGAATTTTTAATTCAGGAGATGAAAAAGCTGAGGGGTCAGACTGGAGCTCTCAGCAATGGCAAGCAATTATTACCACCCTAGTGCGGAAGGAAAAATGGGAAAAGATGGTGTTAGCAGAGCTTGGGCGCCAGGAAGGTCCAAGGGGAGCTGATGTGGAGAGAGGGGCTGCTGGGAGCCATGGAGGTGACTCAGCAGCTGCCAGAGATGCCACAGGAAGCCAAGGAGAAGGTGCTAGCTTTCCCCTCTTCCTGCCCTCTACCTTCCCGCAGAGGGCAAAGAGTCAGACAAATGTAGATCCCTGTGACAGAAAACAGAACAGGGCAGAGAGGAGCATGGTTCTCAGCACCAACTAGAAGTTAATGAGCAAATCAAGCATCTGAAATGGGAGTCAGAGACCTTACAAAGGCTAGTTCTACGCCTTGAGGAATTTATATTCTAAGGCCTTTAAGAGATTTAAAATTCCTCTACTTATCATTGATGAATATTCTCAACAATCTCAATGAGCTAATTTGCTCATCAAATCTGACTTGCACTGGGCTGCCTGGTCTGTATATTTTATGCTGCTAGTTTTTATTTCAAAGGCCTTTATGAACTTGGGCAGGCAACCATGCACCTTAAGTAAATCTGGGGAAAGCACAGATGAATCAGTGCCATGTGTCTGCCCTGTGTCTGGGGTCAACCACACCTGGGAGGAGAAAGCCTTTGTCAGATCACTGCAGGGCACGAGAGGTGAGAAGGCTTTTACATTAAAAGTCAATAAGGGAAGCAGATGTGGCTCAAGCAGTTGGGTACCCGCCTACCACATGGGAGGTCCTGGGTTCAGTTCCCGGTGCCTCCTAAAGAAGACAACAAGCCGACATGACGGGCTGGTGTGGCGAGCTGATGCAACGAGATGATGCAACGAAGAGACACAACAAGGAAAGCACACAATGAAAGACCCAATAAGCAGGGGAATGGAAGTGGCTCAAGCCATTGGGCGCCTCCTTTCCACCTGGGAGGTCCCAGGTTCAGTTCCTGGTGCCTCCTAAAAAAGAGAAAATGAGCACACAACGAACAGACACAGAGAGCAGACAGCAAGTACAAACAACGGGGGGTGGGGTGGGAATAAATAAAATAAATCTTTAAAAAAATTTTTTAAATAAAAAAAGTCCATAAATTAGAAATAACCTGGAACATAAATGTAGTCTTCCTGCAGCCTTGCCCAATCGGCTCTTATCTTATTACATAATTCTCAGGCCTGTATCAGCTTAGAGTGCAAGCTAATCCCAGAAATTTCTTCTGAAGTTGTTGATAACACATACCAAGAGCAGCATATCCACTTCCTTCAAAGAAAGTTCCTTCCTGGGCTTCTGCGAAGCACTTGTTTATGGCAAAGGCAGACACAGGGCTGTCCTTGTCCAGCTGTTTGTTGTTAACTGTCACCTCCCCGATGCAGGCAGGGATGCTCTGGGTGATCTAGACCCAATGGCATAAGAATGGATGGTGGTGATTTTAACACGAAGGGCAAGAAGAAAGTTTCCTAGGCTTCATCAAATTTGATTTTCTCATACGAAAATATCTATATAGTATCTTTTATTAAAATTCATAATACTTCACATGAATGTCTAACTTAGAGTTCCTGTTTTGAGTATTTTTTGCTAATGCAAGAAAAGTGTTTTCTATTAATTCAATCAAATATTATGGAAACCAAGAATGCTGGGTGTACTAATCTATAAATACAAATTCGATGGACTTCTGATTTGTACTGGGGTGACATGGCTAGAGAAATGGAAATATCCATTAACTACTTAGGCAGGAAAAGTTGATAGGGCTTCAAGGGGAAGCTGCAACACGCAGCCCATGGGCATGGTTTGAAAGGACATGCATTCTGCAGCCGAGCCCTGGGGTTAAGCATGGCAATTTAAATGGAAAATATGAACAAAAACAAACATAACCACAACGAACATCAATGGGCAACTTACGTTTCCAATGTTCTTGGCTTTGTACTCGGCAGGAAGTCCTCCCAGGTACAATTTTCCTTCCACATCCAACGTGGTTCCATCTCCCACAATGGAAACCATTGGGGACTCTTGATCGTCAACTGTCATGAAGCCCTTTCTTTTAATATACTCTGTCTTGACCTAAAACAAAATGAAAACATCCATGATTCTGAAGGACTCTGAGAAAACTGTTCGCAACATCTGTTAATTATAGCTATAAAATAACCTGAACTAAATCCTAAAGGCTGCATCAGACTTTCACACAGTTGGTGTTGAGAAGGGACTGACCCAGGCAGATGTATGGAAACAAGCATGGGTAATGCCTGCTTTAGAACAGAAAGCATTCCAGAGTCCTAGTTACGACAAAGCAAATGCCATGACCTTGAGTTTTGGTTGGATCACAACCTGGATATGGGCTTTATCTACTTTTTCCTCAAGTATAGAGCATTTCTGGTACCTTTAATTCATTCCACCAATCTCAACTGAGAATCTACTAGGGGTCAGGCCCTGAGATATTTCCAGAGGCAGAAGTCGTCTCTGCTTCCATGGAACTTAACACTCTATGGGGGAGATACCAGATACAAAGCAAGCTAGAAATCAAAGGAATAAGTGCCTTTCAGTGAACTGGAATGAACAAAAGTAACAGACTAAAACAACCTGGAACAAGTGATCACAAAGCTCTGAGAACTCACCGTGTGCCACTGGCCATCACTGAGCAGTGCAGGGTGGGAAACCCTTGTTCTGCCTTTACCGAGATCAAACATGAAGTGGAGGCGGCCCCCGTGCAGCTGGAGGGTGGCATAGTCAACTTGGTTCTGATGAGCCATGTAGTAAATCAGACCACTCGAGGCAAACGTCCGGATGCTTAGTTGAACTGAAAGCCTGGAGGAAAAGGAAAGTTCAGTTTCCAGAAAGAAATAAGAGTTTACTTATAACTTAAAAAATAACCTCAAAGAAAGAACTCAATCATTGTTTTAACATTTATATATCAAAAAGACCCAAATTGAGGAAGGGGGAGGAGAGATATTCATTTGTTCATTCATTCATCCACATATCTATCAATTTATAATGATAAATGGTTACTGTGTAACTATATATGCTGGGAACTGTTTAAAGAGCTGAATATAAAGCAGTGTACAAAAAAGGAAGGTCCCTTCTCTCACGACACTAGTATTAGAAACAAATCAGGGAGTGGAGAGTGCTGGGAAGAGTTAAATTGGGCCGTCTAGAGGCTAATATTAAGTTGTCAAGGAAGACATCTCTGAAAAGATATTTATGCGGAGATCTGAATGACAAGGAGCAAGCTGCCCAAAGCTCAGTGGGAAAGGCATTCATTTTTTTACAGGGCAACAGAAAATAAGTTAAAGTAAAGGGCTTAATTATGGTTGACAGCCCCAAATCCCCTACTGTGACCATGTGACAGATGGAACCAGCAGAGATGAAGATGGAAGGTTGTCTCTAGGTGGCCTTCCCTCAGATGGAAGCACAAGGTCACCAACACATAAAGGAGGACAAAGAAAAGAGAGTGTGGCTGGGTCGTAGTGGGTGAGGGGCTTCGTAAGACAGTACTGGGATTTTATTTTAAGGGCAGTGAGAAGTCAGGCGAGGGTTTTAAAAAGAGGACTGTAAAATATAAATTAAAAAAAAAAAAAAAGAAGAAGAGGAGTGGACCTGCTTTGATTTACATTTTTAAAAGATCCTTCTGTCTGACGTGTGAAGAATTAATTGGATTGGGCAAAAGAGACAGCAGGGAACGGGGATCAGTCAGGCATCTGTGACACAAATCCATCAGAGGCAAAATGGCAGCTAAGACTGGTGAGGTAGTAGTGGGTATGAGGAGGAGTTGAACTCATTCATGAAATGTTCTGGAGAAAGAAGCAATGGAATTTACTGATGGGTTGGGTTTGGAAACTGGGGGAAACAAAACAATTAAAAATAAAATAAACAGCTCTAGATTTGGCCCTTGGACAACGAGGTGAATGGTGATGATGTCTACAGAAATGACGGCTGGGGGAGCAGGTTTTGGGGGGAGATCGTGGATTCTCTTTTGGTGGCTCTAAGGTTGAGGTGCCTCGTCTACATCCATGTGAAGATGTCGAGTAGCCAGTTGGACATACAACTGCTGAGTTCTAAGTGGAGGTCAGGGCTGGACCTGTGGGTGTTAGAGCATCTAGATGGCCTATAAAGTCGCAGGACCAGAGGAGGCCACCTGGGGAGGACCACACACGGAAGAAGAGCCAGCAGAGGCAACTGAGAAGTGGGCAGTGAGAGAGCAGGACGTCCAGGGGAGTGTGGTGATAAGGAAGTCAAGCAACCTGAGCAGCCAAGTGTGTGCAATTCTGCTGAGAGACCAGAAGAGAAAGCCCATCACTGGTCTGACAAAAGCAATACCGTGGAGTGAGCCTGAGGAGAAGAGAGGGGGGAACGTGAGGCGAGGAAAGGGCAGACACTACTGGAGGTGACTCTTTCAAGAAGTCTTAATGTGAAACAGAGCCAGGATATTAAAGATGTGTGTGTGTGGTGGGGAGGGGGTAGTGGGACATGGAGTTTCCTGGAGAGTTTTTGTTTTAAGTTAGAAACTACTAGAAGGGAAGTAGTATAGCATAGTGGTTACAAACACAGACTGGAGCCAGACTCCCTGGGTTCAAATCCTAGCTTTACTGCTTCTTAGCTGTGTGAGCAGATTACTTAACTTCCCTATGCCTCAGTTTCTTTACCTGTAAACTGATGGTAACAATAATACCTACATTATAGGATAATTATAAAGGTTAAATTAGGTTATATGTGTAAAACACTGAGACCGGCCTCTGGCACAAGTATTTATGGTCTTATTATTACTGAGTTTATTTGTATGCTGGAGGAGATCATATTTTTTGTACGCTGGAGGGAGAAGTGGATGGCGCAGAGGAGGAGAGAGGTGATGGGCCCAGAGGACAGGTGAGAGGTAGCCTTTGCTAGAAACAAAGACCCTTCATCTATGCTAACAGGAGAAGAGATACAGAGTTCTGGAACAAAGCAGGTGGGCTGATCTTATTGGTTGGGGACAGCGGTTGGCCTGTCTGGTAACTTCTATCTTCTCAATAAGACAAGGCTATCAGCTAGACACAAAGAGATGTCATGGGGACACATAGAAGTTTTGACATGGAGTAGATGCTATGAATAAGTCATTATGGAAAATAAAAACCATGAACCTATTAGAGAAATCCAGTTAACTCCCCATGTAGTTGAGAGTCCAGCTGAGATCTGTGACCATAGCTTTAAAGTTAACCCCTCAGGAAAGAGGACTCTCTCCAGTCTTGTTCACTATCTTTGGTTCTGGCAAGGAGGAAGCAAATTGTTGGGTTTTACCTGGGGTTACAGAGTGGAAGAGATCAGAGGGTTAGGGAGTCTGCAAGGGAGCACTTACAAGGCTGGCATGGAATCTGTATGGGTAGAAGGTAAATTATGATATGGGGTTGGCGAAGAGGGGTGGTGAGAGTGGGAAAGCCTCAGGGTGAACAGCTCAGAGATGGCCATGCAGTTGAAGAACTGCTAGAGTGGGAGGATAAAGAACAGGGTGGAGAGCTACCAGGATTAGAGGAAGAGGAGGTTAAGAGGATGTTTCTGCAGATGGGGGTGGATGCGTATGAAGTTAAGGGCATGACTGTGGGAGAGGGTGGCTCAGGAGGAAGGAAGGGAAGGCCTCGGGCAGGTGGGAGCCTGAAGATCTGAAAGGTCAGGGGTTGGGGACTGCTGCACTCCTGGAGAATGACGGCAGGCATGATAGAAAAAAAAGACTCGGAGCCAAGGTTTGAGGACAGGGTGTCGATCCACAGAGGACAGCACCAAGGAGATGAAGACCATGGTGGAGTCTGAAGGCGTGACCTACAAAGAAGCTGGAGATTTAAGAGGGAAGGAGAGGTGGGGGGTCAGGGGAACCTCAGCCTGCTCCAGGCTGGGAGTGGGAGGTGGCCTCACGGGGTCAGTCGGGGTGGAGTTGTCCCAGGGGCAGGCAGTTGTCAAGGCAAGAGGGAATGTGTAGAGTGTATGGGTGTGGCACTAGGAATTTGGGGAGTACAGTGAAAGAGTTTGGGTGGGCAACTGCATGAGATTTGGGGATGTTTAAAATAGAATGGGGGTGAGGGTCCAAATGATGAAAAACCAGAGGGCCTTGGGATTCTGGAATGAAGGCTCATTTAGACCGGTACCTACCTGCTTTTCTACACACATGTAGAGAGACAGCAACCATGTAAAGAAGGTGGGAGGATAGAAACATCAGGAACCCCACTGCAGCCACTGTTCGAGCTGTCTGATTGGTACAGAGCCTGGGTTCCCATCTCTTTGCCTTTCCACTGCCACCACTGGGTTGCCCTAATGAAGGCTACCAGAAACTTCTTTGAAAATGACCCTATTGCTAAAGAATACCTCCCAGCAGAAGGACTTTAGCACAATACCCACTTCTTTCTGACAGCTGACTGGTTGAACGGCAACACAAAATGGCTTCCTTGAGCAAGGCCAAACTGGTGGGCATTGGGGACGTAGTCTGGAACGCTGTCCACTGCACACTGTACCTGGAAGAAACACACAGGGATGCTTAGCCACGCCAGCCAGACCCTATTAACAACACATATCGTTTCCTGATGAAACATCTCAGCAACAATCCTACCATAACACCAACAAGCCCCAATCATTACCCTGGTCGAATCTGCTTCGGTTTCAACAATTCACTTGGGCCAACACTTTATCTCTCTGTGAGAGCAAGCTGAACTTCCTCCTCTCACCATACTCCCCCTTAAATTCCTTGCCAGGCCTGGAGGGCCAAGGCCTGGCCGCTGCATTCCTGGATGGCCCACGTGGCACAGCCCCCGCCCCAAGAACATCACAGATTCCTGCCTCCCTTCCCCCACTGCCCCAGGAAACTAGAAGTATCCACAGAACACGTGTCAGCAGGATCAGGGAGCTCAGGGAAGGTCGCCCAGACCTCCCCCTCTGCACACTGAGCGCACAAATCCAGGTGGGGTGGGGGGCGGGGGTGGGCAAAAAGTCTTCCTTGATCTGAATGGGAGTGGGCAGAATCTACCCAGAAAACTCAAGGATTGGCCTTGTTTGGAGGGCTTTGGGGATGACTATGCCATCAGTCAAATAACTGCAGTGTGCACTTTCAATCAAGGAAGTGTAGAAACCAGAAGGGGGGAAAGACAATGAAAAATAGCAATGACACCCATTGAAAATATCTGGCCCAAACTGACTTTTACTATATGAATAAAAAACATTTTTAAAGCAACAATGACATGTACAATGACTTACATTAAATACTTATTATTTTTATGTTTTCTAGACTGTTTCCAAAGTAGTAGGGAGTTCTTATAGGAACTCTATAAAAAACTAATGGCCTGCAGTCCTCGGACTCTGTGCCAGGCCATCTCTGCCAGTCTGCTCAGAGAAACAATCCCACCCCTTTCCTGCTTTTTTTTTTCGAGGTACCAGGGATTGAACCCAGGACCTTATCCATGGGAAGCAGGTGCTCAACCACTGAACTACATCTGCTCCCCAATGAGAGTTGTTTTTTCATTTGTTTCTTTTGTTTTTAGGAGTTACTGGAGATCAAACCCAGGACCTTGTACATGGGAAGCAGGTGCTCCACCACTTGCGCTACATCCGCAAGTGGCCTCTGGAAAACCACTTGGTCTCTCCGTCTCTTTAGCTGCAGGAGGCCTCTCTGCCAAGCCTGCCTTCTATGAGGCTTTGGTTCCCACTGGGTGATACACTCTGCCTGGTCTCCTTCCCCCAGGTAGCCCCTGCTCCTGGGCTCAGTTAATACCATCTCTGCCCTTGACCTCGTTTGCCCCCCTCTTGCTCTCTCAGCTTCTCCAATACCTTTGAAACTTGTTCCTCATTCTAATATTTTTCTGACAGGACCAGACCCATACAATTCAAGAAAGGTGTTCTTACGGGGCTCGGTAAAGGCTGTGGGTCTGACAGAAGCTTGGCATCCTGAAGGGCGAGCTTCGACTCCTCTGAAAGCCAGCAGGTGTCCAGGTCGACATGCTCGTAGCCTACCGCGCTAGTGAAGTCCAAAAGCCTAGATGCAAATAAGAAAGCGTTTTGAAAATGAATCAGAACATCACAAACCAAGACAGGAACCAATGTCGTTTGATTACTAAACAATTAGAGTCCATTTAAAGCCATGACTAAATACCGATATCATGACTTGTGTAGGAGCTAAACTAACCAATTTCCGTGATGACTACGTGTCTAAATATATTACCTTACATATTCTCCTATTTGATTCTTCTGCCTAAGATGGCACCCTCCCCCGATCTCCCAAAACCTTTCTGGTCCCTGAGACAAATTCCCGAGCACCCTTCAAGGGTCAGCTCAAATGTGGAGACCTCCTCCTGCAGCCCTGACTGGGCAGCCTCAGGAGCAGATTCTGGTGTCTGGGTTCCCACAGCGCCACCCAGCAGCCTCTGGCTTGGGGTCTCCCTTCTCCAAGATTGCAGGAGCTACATAAGTTTCTTTATTTTGCCACCAGAGCAATGTGTCCTGTGCCCACACCCAGCTTACGGGGCACTTTCCAGTCTCAAGTCGAGTGCTTTGGACCAAGGACCTGGCTGTGCCCAGCCCAGATGTTCCTGCTCTATAGAGTTCCCAGCTTCATGGCTTTCAGGAGCATAAAGATGCCTAATCAATCAATTAACCAATGAACAGACACTTGAGCGAAAACATGTATTAGGTCAACTGTGCAAATAAAGGAAACCAAAGCGCAAGTGTTACATGGGTTGAACCCCATGGGATATTTTATTCTTGTGAATTTCAGGGACTCCTAGGAGGCCATTTCACAGAAGCCATGGAGGCAGGAGTTATCCAGACACATGAATGGGTGAGCCCTGAGGGAAGCCTGGGTCTCCCCATGCTTAGGGCACATGTGGTTTCTCCTGGTTAAAGAGGACTTTCCATGTGCTCAGAGGACCCAGGTCAGGACACAGCTCCCGGCCCATCAGTCCACTCACAAGGCGGAGGACCACGAGGAGAGATGAATGGCCCATGGGCATATGTTAATTCTTTCCATCTCATCAGCCACCCACAGGGCTCCTCCAGGTTAGCTGTAGTACATGGGGCATGGAGACTTCAGTTTGCTTTAATGTAATAAGTTCAAGGCATCCGGGATATGCATGAGGAAGATGCCAGATTCTTTTAAATGCTTGTCAAAAATAATATATTTTAACCTCTGCTATTTGTTGACAACTCATGGAACGCTTATTGAATGATTATTTCTTTTAAGTATGATAATCAGACCTGCCCATCATTCTAATGCAATAAAATCCATTTGGGAGGCCGGGGGGACTTTCATGATAGAACAATGGGGTTTGCTGGTGATTTGGGAAATTGAGGAAGTTGAGGAAATCTCAAACAGCAAAATGGGATTGCAGCTTGCTATTAGCACTAACCAAGAGGTCAGAAAGGGCCAAAGTGTGTAGTTACACTTACTCCATGTTAAAGACCAGGTTCCTGATACAGCCATGGAACGATCTTCTCATTTTGAGCAGAGATGTCACCTTGCCCTCTGGAATTCCCCCTACGTACATGTTAGATACATTCATTGTCCTGTTTTCTGATGATTGGCTCATCTTCATCTCTACAGGCCTGGTCTCATCCATCTGAACAGTGATAATTCTAGAAGGTCAAAGGAGAAAATGAAAGAAAAACTTTTTTATTGCCAAAATTTATGCTGCTTACGGATATGATTTCATTTTATTATATACATATATTTATCAGAGAAGTTGTGAACTTATAAAACAATCATACAATGTGCAGAATTCTCATACAACACCCCTCCACCAGCACCTTACATTGTTGTGGAACATTTATTATAGATTATGAAAGAACATCATCAGACTATTACCACTAACTATGGTCTATAGTGCACATTTGTTATATTTTTTCCATACCTGCCCTATTATTAACACAGTACCTTCTTTGACGTTGATACAAGAATATTACAATATTGCTGTTAAGTATAGTCCATAAATTACATTAATTGTATTTTCCCCATGCATCTCCATATTCTTACCACCTGGTAATAGTGATGTACATTTGTTCTAGTTCATAGAAGAACATTCTTGTATTTGTACCATTAACCACAATCCTTATCCACCTCTGAGTTCACAGTGTTATTCAGTCCCTAGATTATTCTCTAGCTTTCTTTCAATTGATATTTAAATCCCTAGACTACCCCTTTCAGCCACAACCCCATTTATAAACCAGCTGTTAGTTATACTCACTACAATGTGTTACCATCAACTCTGTCCATTTCCACACTTTTATAGTTAATTAAAAATTCTACATACACTAAGCATCAGTGTCCCTTCTCAGCCCTCATCCTATCTCTTAGTAATGGTTTTATCTCTATATGTTTATTCTTCGTTTTCAGTTCATATTAGTGAGACCACACAATATTTGTCCTTTTGTGTCTGGCTTATTTCACTCAGCAAAATGTCTTCGAGGTTCATCCATGTTATCATATGTGTCCCAATTTCATTTCTTTTTACAGCAGCATAGTATTCCATCGTGTATATATATATATACCACATTTTGTTTATCCATTCATTGGTTGATGGACACTTGGGTTGTTTCCATATTCTGGCAATCGTGAATAACACACTATGAACATTGGTGTGCAAAAGTCTGTTCATGTCAGTTTTTCAGTTCTTCTGGATATATTTCTAATAGAGGGATTGCTGGATCATAAGGCAGTTCTATATTTAGCTTCCTGAGGAACTGCCAAACTGTCTTCCACAGTGGCAGCATCATTCTACATTCCCACCAACAGTGAAGGAGTGTTCCTATTTCTTCACATCCTCTCCAGCACTTAGGGTTTCTGTTTTTTTTAAATAATGGCCATTCTATGAGGTATGAGATGGTATTTCATTATAGTTTTGATTTGCATTTCCCTAATACCTAGTGATATTGAACATTTTTTTCATGTGCTTTTTGGCCATTTATATTTCCTCTTTGGAGAAATGTCTATTTAAATCTTTTGCCCATTTTAAGAAAAACTTTTAAATACAATCTAACTTTTAAATGCAATGAAACAGGAATTTGTCCCTTTTAATACATAATTCCAGTAAGTTTTATTGAATCATGTAAGTTCCCCAAAGATACGTTTTAACCTCACATTGTGCATGAATAAAAAGGCGAATTCTGAAAATTCAAACTTAAAATTAAGCATTCTCCAAAATGAATGGAATATTATGAAGTGTCATTGAATTTTATGCTTTTATGGGGGGTGGGGAGGTGGGAGTCTTATTCCTTTACCTGTTTACTTAAATAACAGAATGTCCAGTGGGCTTTTAAAACATCTGGTCTAAAATTTTGGAGGCAAATATACAGGAATCCTGATTTAAAGCTGTTTGCCACAGAGTGAAATCCAAAGCAAAGATGGTTTTTCCTGGCCCCAGTAAAGGGCAGGGTTGAGGCAGTTCAATTAGGAAAATTCCACAAATATCTTGTGACAAAGCAGGTGAACTTGATTTCCAAGGGGGTGTTCTACTAGCATGGTTCTAGACTTTTTTTTTTTTTTAAGATTTATTTATTTATTTATTTATCCCCCCCTGCTGCTTGTGCTTGCTGTGTCCACTCGCTGTGTGTCTTCTCTGTGTCTGCTTATCTTCCCCTCACTGTGAGGTCCCGCTGCATCAGCCCCTCGCACCGCGCGGGCCGGCCTGCCCTCACAAGGAGGCCCCGGGAAGTGAACCCGGGGCCTCACACATGGTAAACAGGGGCTCTATGGGTTGAGCCACACCTGCTTCCTGTTGTGAGGTCTTGCTGCATCAGCCCACTAGGCTGTGCGGGCCGGCCTGCCCTCACAAGGAGGCCCCGGGAAGCGAACCTGGGGCCTCCCATATGGTAAATGGGGGCTCTATCAACTGAGCCACTCCCGCTTCCCTCTAGACTTATTTTGAAACTAGGAAACCTTTGAATGTGAGTGATGTCATACTCACTATCCCAATTACTTCACTACAAAGGTACTGTGTTAGTCAGGGTTCTTTAGGGAAACAGAATTAATAGGAGATATCTGTCAATAATATGAGAGTCTCTCACATGACCGTGGGGATGTACAAGTCCAGGTTCTGCAGCTGCAAACCAGGAGCTCCAATAAGAGTCCAATAAAGGTCCTTGATGAGTTTCCAGGAGACTTTGGCTGTCCAAAGATGAGCTGGGAAATTCTCTCTGAATGCTGAAATCACTTCCCCTTTTAAGGCGTTCAACTGATTGGATAAAGTGTCACTCATTGCTGAAGGCAATCTCCCTGATTGATGTAGATGTAATCAGTCATCTATGCAGTAAACTCACTGGTGACTAAAGTCCATAAATGTCCTTGTATTACAATTAGCCCAGTGCTTGCTTGACCAAACAACTGGGCACAATTACCTGGCCGAGTTGACACATTAGCCTAACCATCACAGGTACCATATCAAAGTTGCTAAAGGAGGAATTTTTTCTGTGGTACCCACACTGCCATTCCACAAGCACCCCTGGCCTTGCTATGCAAACGTACCTCCTGTTCCTGATCAAGGAGATGGAATGCTCCTGCCCATCGCTGTATGTGCCCATGGGAGAATGCAGGAGAGCTCGTCTCAGGCTTGTTCCGTCCCCAGAATTAACGTGCACTTCAATGTGGCCTTCAATCAGCATGATGGAAAAGAAGGGCTGGGAATTAAATTCCCCATAGAAAAATCATTAGTATATGACTTTTACATTTTTCATCTTATGAAGATAATGAGAGAATATTAACATGACATAAGCAATTTCTTAAGAATCTCACCATCCTAACACAGGTATTTTAAATTTCACATTTTACCATCTCTGTTCATATAGTATATATTCTGCATTATGCTAGTACCACTAAACGTTTGGAGGAGTTCCATTTCTGCATACTCCACATGCTTATTATTTGTTATATTATATCTTAACAAGCAGATACATTGTAACTCATTTCTCTATTTCTTTATTGTTGAAAATTTAAGTAGTTTCTAATTTTCTGTTACTATGCATAGTGACCACTGGGGATGCTTTTCTTGCCTGTGAAAATTGTTTCTAATGTTTCTGAAATTGAAAGGGTTTGGAAATGTTTAAAGCTCTTAAAGCTTTTTTTGCCACATTGAAAAGCAAATGTAGCAATTTCAGCCCTCATCCTGTCTCCTAGTAACCTATCAGCAGTGTTGGAATGGGAGAATTTCACCTTGCCCTTGCCAGCGCTGGGCGGTACCATTCCTTCCTGCCATTTTGGTAGCAAACTTTGATTTGCAAGTAGCCCTATTAAGATGGGTGAAGCCCACCAACAAATCTCGGCCATCGGCAGCCCCTTCCACCAAGTGACGATTTGGGGTGGCCAGACCAGCGTTCCAGTCCCGCTCTGACACAGAACCGCCATCACGTCACCTTGTTTGGGCAGGTTACCAGCCCATTACTTCCTCAGAAAAATGTGGAAAGCAGCCTTCACCTGGCAGCACTTTGTGATAATCACACAGCATCACTGGTAACGTACCCTGCTCCGTGGCTGACAGAACTCTATAAATGGAGGCAGCTTCATTAAAACCTCTTCAAATTACGTGATTTGCATAACTATCACTTATGTCACTGAAGAGACACGTAAATATGGAGAAAAGTCGCCTTTTCCTCCTCTCTTGTTCCAGGCTCACTGAGCTTATCAAAAGCCCTGGTTCTCTTTCTGATTCTTTGAATCCAGTGATAGACAAAGAAAATCCTGTGTCATGGAGCAGTATACTACAGAACTCCATAGAATTTAAAGTCTTGCTGATTTAGCCACAGAATGAAGAGAAACAGCCATAAAATGGGGGAAGAAAACTCAGTGTAGGCTATCTAAATGAGTTAACAAAATTTAGAGGCAGGCAGCACATTTCTTTTCTCAGTATCTGTGCAGGGAAGATGGATTAGGCAACTCCAAGAAATCTCTGATTCATAAGGGAAACTCATTTAAACAATCACTTTTACTTACTGAAAATGCATATCCAGACACAACTGGGAACGCGGTCTCGCTAAATGTTTATGACGACAGAATTTTCCATTTAGTGTTTCCCCAAGTCATTTCCTTCCTGAGCCTGTGGGTCAACAGCATTTGAGCTACTCACCATGTGTGTCTGCCGAAGTTTTTGCTTCTCTCCATCCTTGCCAAGGGCGGCCAGGATGAGGCCACTGCTGTTCTTGGTGGCAAACGTCGCCAACAACTCTGATTCTGGTGACAGAGGCTTGGGTGGCAATTCAACGTAGCCACCCTTCAAGAAGCTCACACTGCGGATAGGCTGGTCCCAGAAGAGATGAGAAAGTACATCAGCTCTCATTTGTATGTTCATCTCCCCTGGTGGAGGTTACCGCTGGGTTTCCCCCAAATCTCTTTTCCATCAGCCCCACTTGTTTCTATTTTATTAGGTTATTAAGTTGAGAAATCGATGGGCATTTATAGAAACCCATTACAATATGAATAACATGTTTCTTACCTCCAGTACACAGCCTTTTCTCACTCCATAAGAATTTCGGAGTAAATCAAAGGTAGATCTGGATATTTCCAGATTTTTGATACAGCCCACATAGCTTCTACTGGTGAGACCTTTTCTGTAGGGAAGGAAAGGAGAAGAACAACAACACGTGGATTTTATAATTCCATTTTTGAAAAAAGGAATAAAAATGGAATTTTTATTTTTCCATGTGCCATCCTGCAGAAATGTCCAGGCCTCTAAGAAGAACTTTACATCAAGTAAATACTTTCCTTAGGACTAGAGAAAGGGGCTGAATTTAGTGAGTTTGGCTACTTAGATGCTGTGAGGGTTTGGAGCTGGATGTACCCCAGAAAAACACGTTTTTAACCTTAATCCACTCCTGTGGGTATGAACCCACTGTAAGTAGGACCTTTTGATGAGGCTCCTTCAGTTAAGGTGTGGCCCACCTCAATCAGGGTGGGTCTTAATCCTATTACATGAGTCCTGGATAAGAATGAAATTCAGGCAAATAAAAAAGCCACAAGAGGCAAGAAGCTGAACTGGGAAGAGAAGTGGGAGGAGAGGAGATGCCACCATGTGCTTTGCCATGTGACAGAGGAACCAAGGATCACTGGTGGCCGGTCTCAGAATGCCACAGACACTGGGGAGCAAGCATCACCTTGATGATGCATTGATTTGGGCATTTTCTCAGCCTCAAAACCGTGAGCGAATAAATTCTCACTATTTAAACTGAACCATTTCACATGGTATTTGCTTAAGCAGTCTAGGAAACTAAAACAGATGCGCAACTACACAAAAATACGTTTAATAATAGGGTAACTCTTATAGTCATCGCAATTTAAACATACTCATTCAATTGGAGGCCAATTATAAGAAAGGCAGTGAGTGGTCACAAGGAGATTACAACACATGGATTAAATTGCCATCTCCATGTGGAGAAGACTGTTCACGTCCACTGGGGCAGTGTCAACAATGTAACCCCCTGGGACTGGAGGGCCAGGAGGCCACTGGCTGTGAGCCATGCCGTACACTCAGGAGCTTTATCCTGAAGGCAACAACCGCAGTTGGTGGAGTCTGGTATTGCCCAGAACCACATTCCTTAGCTCCCACTCAATACTCTGTCATTCCTATGAAAAGTTGCCACATCCCGGCTGAGTTTGGCCTG
This sequence comes from Cabassous unicinctus, assembly GCA_029593785.1. NCBI lineage: Eukaryota > Metazoa > Chordata > Mammalia > Cingulata > Chlamyphoridae > Cabassous > Cabassous unicinctus. The sequence continues at coordinate 32,418 of JAQZBX010006460.1, read as the reverse complement.
CAGTGTGGTCAGGCTCTCATTTCCAAAATGTGGAGCCTACTGAACATCTCCAAACTGGACTCTGGGCACCAGCCAGTCACGGGAGAGCTCGGCTGTAACCTGGCTTCCTGGCAGAGCCACACCTCTGTGTTGAGCAATGAGTTGCAGACCACTTAGGGACTGCATGTTTGAAAGCAAAGGTCAACCTTTCTGGATCTCAGTTTCTCTGACTGTAAGTGAGGCCGGTGCCCCTGCTGACATGCAAATCCTTTCCAGCAGCTGGGCGATTCTGGACTTCTTCCCAGAACAGAGACCCTGGTCCTTTGCTCCAGTGTCTATACTGGGTACCCTAATTTAGGCAGATTTGCCAGTTGACAACATGGATGCTGGTGACAGACTGGGATTGGCATTAGGAGACAGGTTGCCAGCCCTGCCTGTCTTGGCAAGTGACCACCTTCCCTGAGGTGCAAATTTATTCCTTTCCGCATCCACTTTTTTTTTTTAAGTTGAACTAACAAAGAGTATTTATTTTTCAACTCTATACACATTAAACAAGAGATGAACAGAGGCTTTATTAATTGAGAAAGCAAGAGAAAATTCTTATCAACCCTAAGACAAAGATAAAATATTATAAAGCCACTTCTGTAACCCTGACTCAGTTGCCTTTTCGGTGTGGAAAGGTTAACTCTCGGTGAAGGGTAAAAAGATCATACGTGAAGAACATTCAACCTGAAGTCGTAATGATGCGCTCCTGTCTTCAGTGACTGCCAAGAGTGCGTGAGTCAGCACACGTGAGGGTGAGCTTGCCCACAGCCTGACCTTGATAAGCGAGGGTGTTATTCCAAACGATCGCAGAATCCCCTGCTGCTCAAACTCTGAATCTACATGTACTTTAGCAGGCATCACTATCCATTACCCTTTAGAGATCCTCACAGAAAGCCAAGTCATTCCCAAGGCGGGAGCCTACTTAACCTTAGATGTTAAGAACCCACTGAAGGGAGTCGATGTAGCTCAAGTGGTTGAGCGCCTGCTTCCCACGTATGAGGTCCTGGGTTCAATCCCTAGGACCTTCTAAAAAAACAACAAAACAAAACAAAAAACAACAAAAAATACCTGCAGTCCAACCTAAAGTCCCTATTACCAATGTGGATTATGATAAAATAGCCATTCTAGGTCATTTTCAAAATCAATATTAACCTTTGATTTTTAAATTAGTTTTGTGATAGTCATTTTACCACAAGCTAAAATGTATAAATAATGACCAAAACAACTGCCATTTTCTCTTGCTTTTCTAACTTGTAACACTATACATCTGGCAACATCAATTAAATTTCTTTTCTTTTACTACAGTAAATCAAGTAGCACAGGCTTGTCTTCACAAACCGATTCTCACCAGGCCGTCTTCCCCCACTGCTGTGTCAGCTAGGTTCCTCGGCACTTCCAGAAATCCCTGGCAAAGGGGAAAGGGGATGGGAGTGGACCCTGGGCTGCTCAACCCACAGTGACTGGAGTGGCGGCCCTTCTGCCCCACTCTGCCCGACTCAGCACGAGAACTCAGTGTGAAGACGCGGCACGGCTACTAATACACATTTGAGAACCCCAGGCCAGGTGACCCAGTTTGGATATTTGGTGACTCCACTCCTTGGAAGCTGTCTGCTTTATGAGAATGGCTTTGATGGATGGACTTGGTGACACAAATGGTTTTTTTTTTTTTAATGATAGGAAAAAACCATAGAGCTGAATCTGTCCACTCCAAAAATGAGGTTGAGGACAATGAGGTAAAGAAATCTAATGAAATAATTAAAGTCAAAAGTGAGCCACGAGTCACTGCTATCAAAGGGTCCTGCTGCCTCCCCTCCGCCTTCTTTCCTCCGACTTCCTCATGCGGATCTTTCAAAGTTTGCCTACTTTATTCATGCTAATCATACAAAAGGGAAGGGGGAATCCAGAAAATTCTACAGGGAGCATGAATGGTTTTGCCTTTAAAAAGACTCAACTACTCCACAAGGATGGCCTGTGACAGAAAGTGGAGTCTCCAAATATTGCACAGACCAATTTCTAGATGTCTTAAAGGCAATCAACATAAGATCATTAATTTTACTGGAAAAGGCTTACTTGACAGCCAAATTAATATGCATATACTGGTTTGAATCAAAGCTGGTGATGAGGAACCCCAAAATTCTGCAGTTTAAACACCATACCTTACAATTCTTGACTTAGGTAATCCGCCAACATAAATTGGATCCTTATCTAGGCGATTGAGGTCAGAAGATGCTCCTGGAGTTTCACCTTGTTTGGTTTCTTTATAACTGGTGTTATAAACATCGATAACTGCCAGGAACCCTAAGGGGAGAAAAAGTAAGAGATAAGAAAATGAAAAACTTTCTACATGAAAGTAAAACTCAACCTTATACCCTTTCTAGATCAAGTCTCTGTCAAACAAAGTTCGTTTACAAAGACATATTATTTTAAATTCTGCAGCTATGACCAGCTAATTTTTTTTTTTTGCAGGGTGAGGTACTGGGGATTGAACCCAGGACCTCATACATGGGAAGCAGACACTCAACCACTTAAGCTATATCCGCTCCCCCCAGCTAATGTTCCTAATGATCAAAGGACAAAGGAAAAGCCTCTAAACGAAAGTCAATAAAACCCAGAATGGACATCACTAAGGGACAGCAGTGCATGTGCAGAAGGAAGTAGTATGGATTTGAGTCTTGATGCCAATTTGGCCGTGAATGTTAAATAACATACTTGGAAACCATAGACAAATAGAACTAAGCTCTTCCTCCAACAAAACGTCAACCCTGTCACTTAGTATTCCAAAGATAACAATGGTTTTCAATTAGAGTATCACTCAATAATACCCAGGAAACAAAAGCAGAATAAAGATTGCTGGTTTTGGAAAGAATTCTATTCCTCCAAGGGTGACCAGCCTCACACAGTCCGCCCGCCCTTACCTTGCTTTCGGTTTCTCTGAAAGGAGATTTTGTACCAAGTTCCATTATTGTAACGTCTGTCTGTAATAAGAGCAAGGGGTCCCGAACCCAGGTCAAACATAGCTTTAACTCGGCCGTGGACCAGCTCGATGGATAAAAAGTCTTTCTATAAAGAAGAGAAAAGAGTCACCTGTGGCTACAACTTTGTCACAAGATTTCCTTTCCCTTAAAGACAGGGATGGCAGAAACCTTCTGAGGTCAAACTGAGGAAACCAGGTCTGGCTCAGAACCAGAGGTCTGTGCCATGAAACCAAAAATTCCACAATTGGCTTCCTAAAAGACAACAAAAATATAAACAAATCCCTATTCATTGTTACCCAAATCCACAATTTAGGACGAGAATTGGAATTCTTTGTATTGCGTTCATTTTTGAATGACAGATGGGCCAGTCTGAGGAGTCAGAAAACTGGAATTCAAAAATCACCAGCACTGAAAATAGTCACCAGAGATAAAAGTGGCAACATAAAATTCCTGTGGGTTGGAGGTCAAATGAGGCCAAGCTCAAAACTGAACAAAAGATGTTTAACTGATCTCCGTAATGCCTAGAAGTCTAGTTTCTACTTTGTGGTCTTCTGTGTTTTCCAAAACTTCTTCAATAAATTGTATAATGAATGACTTAAAATGGGAAATAGTATGGTATATAAGTATAATATACATATACACATAGTATATACTATTATATATGCTAGTATATCTTATACTAGTATACACACATAAAGCGGTCATTGAACCCAAATATCCTCATAGCAACCTAAATGTATATACACAGAAGGACCCAGGACCTGAAGAAGACTCTTACAGTGCCATTAGAAGCGAGGTAGAGAAGCAGCCCATTAGGTGAAAAAGTGCTAAACAGCATTATTATCTGTGTCACAGTAGCCCGGAGCGTTTTCTCCACGACAGAATAGCCATTCCCATCAAAATGGAAGGAAGAGTCTTCATTCTGGGGGCTACAAAGAGAGCAGGCAACATATAATCCATTGTCAGGACGCAGTTAAAGAGAACAAATTTGCTGAGTTCTCCCTGCCCCCCCCCAAAAAAAAAATCTTGGCAGAGCTGTTATTTCCATAGTTTGTTGACAACTGTAAGTCACAAATATTGAAAAAAATATGCTTGCCATGAGATTATGCAAGACAAATACCCATTTGCTTCATTTATAAAGAAAAGAAAGTTGATGCAGGCAGTTCTCACAATAATAAAAAGAAATTGCTTCACCAGATGGATAACTGCTATGAAGATTTTTACCTACCAACCAGATATTTTCTGTTTGTTTGTTCTAATTTTCTTGAACGTAACTTAACTGTCTTCTTAATTCCAGTGCTTTCAGAATTATTTTTATAATGTCATTTATCACCCTTTGCTGGTTTTAACTAATACATTCAGTAAGCTGGAGTTACAATGAAAACTAAATATGCATCAAAGCACCAGAAGGATCACTTCACAAAAAATCACTGACATCTTTAAAAATCTGCAGGATGAGTTTAAAGACCAATGCTGTATTTTGAGACAAAGTATGTGGCTTACAACTGAGTTATGTAACATGGACTGCAGAACTTTTCAGATGTGCATTTTTCTGCCTTCTAAAATGGCTGACATGATTCACCATTCAATTAAAGAGTTAGTTCATCTGGAACGGATCATAATTATGTTTCCAAAATACTTTTTTAGAATCATACAGCTTTAGAGTGAAAACTTGGATTAGAGTATGGATTTGAACGTTTTCCAGATGAAAGCATAACAACCAGACTCGGTATCACATTTCTAATCAGGCCAGTATAATTAAAGGGCAAAATGGTATTCCTTAACAAAACAAAACAAAGCAAAAAACAAAACAAAACAAAACAAAAAATAGCAATGCTTTGTGAAAGCTGAGGTTTCAAATTTATAGCTACAAGCAGACCTGCTTTTTCCTAAAACTTCAGTCTTGCGATCTCTTTTAGGACGTATAGCTTAAAGGGAATGCGCGCCGCATAAATTCTTAAACTATGGTTTAATTGTTAACTCTTTAATTCTTAAACCTGTGGTTTCCCAGAAGCATGTTACAGTGTTCTACCTGACCACAGCTGCATGTAGCTAAGAAGCCAGACTGCTTCCACTTGAGCTACATCCACATTCTATGTTTTCAATAGAAGGAATATCTATTAATATCCTACCAAACCAGTATTCTTCAAAAAAGCATATTTTTGGAAATGTCGATCAATATATTACAAGAAGAGCCAGTTGATTTGTTCAATCCCAGCAGGAAAACATATTTAATCACATCCTAGTTTGATTGAGCTAATGAGTCACTGTGTTCAAAAAGCTCACTGGGTGGGCAGCCCTCTCTCAAAAGAGCCAGCTCCTGGGCTACCAGAAGAGGATGGCAGTGCCTGCTGGCTGTCCCCTCCCAGGAACAGACCTCCTTTTCTATCAGAGGCCCAGAGACAGGGAAAGTTTGTGGGGTGGCCGGTGTCTTCCAAGGAGCAAACAGGTGGCCACACGGAAAACCGACCTCCTCAACCAAACAAAAAAGGCATGTCAGCCATGATGAAATCCACCCAATGCTGCCATTTGAGGTCAGTGGTTTTAAAATTACCCCTAGGGGGGGCAGATATGGCTCAAATGGTTGGGCGTCTGTCTCCCATATGGAGGGACCTGGGTTCAATCCCCCGTAACTCCCGGATAAAAAAAAAAAATTACCCCTAAAAATGACTGATGAAAATAGGGGATTTTTAATAGCCAAAGTAGGGGGATGTTTTCCATCTAAGAAATACTCTGTTTCTGGTGAGATTTCTCTTTCTAAAAGTAAGGCTAATGGTCTGGAGTCATTGTAGGTGATAGAGTCCAGGGGTTGGGGACATTTTTCATGTTAGAATTATGAAACTGCTGAGAAGACTTCCTTGCAGGAAAAGCAGCATACGGAAAATGTGGCGGTTCAGAAAGCCTCAACACATTTGCTCATTCTCCTGAAGTTCTAGAGCTAAGTCATGACTTCACAGGTAATATAATTTTTAATCTTATTTACCAGTCACAAAACCCTGATTTTTCACATGCTTATGGTCAAGAAAATAATCCTGTGACATTTATGTAGAAATCACTGTAACACCACCGTGGGAAGAGCAGTGGTAAATGTTGGGGCAGTGTTTCAAATTTATAAGGTATTTTCACATATATCATGTTATCTGTTCATCACGATAACTTTTGGAGGTAGGTTAGACAAGGATGATTTACCATTTTCCTTTTCTGGAAGAAGAAACCAAAGTTCAATGAGGTTAAGTGACTTACCCTAAGTCACAAAGAGAGATTGGGTAGGACAGCTGCAACTGTAGCCTGAGAGGCTTGGAGCCCAAATCCGACATTTTTTTAAAGTCCTAAAGCTCCAACAACCAGGCTTCTGATCCTAACTTTTTAAGTAAGCCAAGGAAGGGAGAAAATAGCAAATAAAAGGCTTAAACTACAAGCCCCCACAATACAAGCACATGAGAAAGCATACCTGACAAGGGCAAAATGAAAACTCACCCATGAGTTCCTAAATGTAATGTGAGTTGCTTCTAACTGACCTTGTCATGGCTTACTACTGTTAATTACAGAGTGCTATCTGGACAGCAGCAACCCATTAGCTGGGAGAAATTATAGCAGATACAACATTTCTCCAATGGCAAAAGGCCATCTATTGTCTTCACTACTCAAGTGCTAGAAAACAGGTCTTATTTATTAAGGGGTTATAGCTATTTTGTTAGAAAATATTGGAGAGAGGGGTGTTGAGTTTGGTGGGATTACGTTAAAAAATGCCTTCTATTATATAAAAAGGTGTTAGTTGTTCTCTATTTCCAAATGCATTTTATTAGAAAATCATAGAACATGGTTAGGAATAGCTAAGTACTAATCTATAAAAATCAACTGCACAAACAAAACTTCATCTCTGCAAGTATTTTCAAAATGAAAATGTACAGTGATTTACCCAAGATGACTTAAATGTGATTCTCTGACACAAGATTGTCTGAGATGTCTGAAGCTTCCAGAATGTATTGTACATGATCAGAGCACATGAGGCAAGAGTCAGCAAAAAGAACGTTTCTTTTTAAAGGTTGAAGATGATACCCATGCTTCTACTAGTAAATTCCCTTGCAAAAAGATGACCTAATATCACAAGTTTTATCAATTCTTTTGATATGCAAGCAATTTCTTTAAGCAGTTCTTTGATGTTAATAGAATAACATATTAAGTGTTAAATAGTTGGAGAAAGTTACCTTCCAAAACATCCATGGCATTTGCCCTCCCTTTCAATATAGTTCCACAGGCCAATAGATTTTCCATTCAAGGTCACCTCTCCCATGCAGCCTTTAAAATGAGTAACCTTCACAGCAGGAGATTTCTAATGTGAACATACAAACAAACATGATTACATTTGGCAAAGAGAAATAAACTCTCCAAGTATGTGAAACTTCTCCCTGGGAGCTCAAATGTAACATCCAAAATTTGAGAAAATATTCAGAAAAATGGCCAGTTTGTAATCACTGGATTTCCTGCCAGCTCTGGGTAGAATCCCAGAAGAAGTGTCAACTGGAGAGGATCCTAAAGATTAGCTCAGTTACTAGGGCTGCTGGAGTGAACTCCCTTTTACAGGCGAGGAAACAGAAACCCAAGGATTGGGGTCCTTAATGAGGGGTCCTGCTGGGACCGAGACCCCTTTTCTCTTTTGAGAGTCTGGAACCAAACCAAAGTAACTCACCGTTATTCGGCGAGATGATAACTGATGTAATAAAATAAATACAATGGGCTCTTTTTGTTAAACACCAGTTAGTATTAGTCTACCACTAGAGTGAGAACAGCAACAAAGGAACTTTCCAGAAATCAATGTGGAATATTGAATTTCCTGTTTCATCATTGGAAAAGAAACCCAAATAGCAGAGTGAACCATTGGCTTCTTCTCCATTCATAGGCTTTTCATTAATGATCCTTTACCTTCCAAACCATCCCAACCCTGCAGATGAACTATAATTACTCAACATAAAAACATAAAAGAAGCAGAAAAATCTTTATCTGTCTAGGATATATGCAGCAATTTAAACATGTAAATTTGATGTATAGGTAAAATCAGCCTGTTGAGATGAGCTTTCAGAATTTTACCTTGATTTGTCCTCCAAGTCCTCCAACAAACATTAGCGTTGAATTGTTTATATCCAGAACCTTAGCTGTTCCCGGGGATTTACTTGTTGTTGTTGGTGACTCTTGAGTTGAACTCATCTCCTTTATACTCAGTGAACCCATGCTTCCAAATCTAAGGAGCACAAAGAATTGCAAAAGGAACACTGTCAGAATTTCACATCAACCCCCCCATACATACACATCTGGTTCACACACAGCCTCCATCTACTTCTCTCCACATCTTACAACAACTCCCAACTCATCTCCTGCTTCCAGTCTGCACCTCCATCCACCGCCCCCAATTACTCCCCCAAATCTCATAGAATAATTCTTTTAAAACATAAATCTCAACACGTTATCTCTCTGCTTAGCACAGCTACAGATAATGAGTTAGATTGTATATGAAGACAGCCTACTGCCTTCAATATTACCCCATATTTGTACAAAACAAAGCCAAAGAAATGTCCAACAACAAACCATCAACCACTAACTACCATGCTATAGAAAAATGAAAAAGAAGATACACCTAAAGCTGCTTAAAAGTAGTTATCTCTAGAGAGGGCTTTCAGGAAGAATTTTGCTTTGTGTCTGAATTTTAGGAAACCGCATTCCAGGCTTGTAGCCTTTACTTCTGACCTCTTCTACTTGTTTATTCCTGCTAGCCCCTCAAATTTCTTCAGGGCTGGGCTGGATCCTCTGCTAACACTTGACTAGGTTCAGACTTAGACTCAGCATTCTAAAGGTAACCTAAGCTGTCCATTGTTTTCTTCTTTTGATTATTGATTTTGTAAAAAGTTTATTTCTTCTTTAATAAGAAAAAACCCCACCTCATTTCTACAGTGGACGTAAACCAAGTATTCCTTGATTCTAATCTGACTTCCTAGAAGTTTCAAAGCTCCAGATATGATGTTACAAGCACGCAATCACTTATGAAATACTGGGCAAATACAGTTGGAAAAAAAAAAGAGAGATGCTGGAACTTTCTTTATTACCTGGTGACAGATATCCTGTGCCAATTGTTGTCATCAACCCGGAAGTCTGGGAATTCCACCCGCGCGGACCCGGAGCCCATATCCCACAGGAAGGACACCTTTCCCCGTCGCATCTCTACAGCGAGGAAGTCTGCCTGCGGGGTGGGGCATGGAGGGGTCTGTGAGTTTCCACACTGGCCTTTAGGCCTGACAACCAAAACCCTTTAAAGAATGTGCATTTGTACTATTCTTTTTTTTTTTTTCTGGAAAGAACCCCCCCTCCCCCCACCAAATGCTCTTCTTTTTGTCTTTAAATGCTCCTTGGAGCTGGTGTGTGACCCAAAGCCTCTGGGAAAAGTGACCACTATTGAATATTATCATCCCACTCTGCCCTCAGCAGGTTTCCCACTGAAACTCTGAGCATCACCAGCCATCCAGAGAGAGCACAGGGAAGGCTTTGTACTTGTTGCTTTGTCCAGTCATTTACTGAGAAGGCAACGATTTACTGTGAAACACGCAGTCGGACAGAAGCCTGAAATTACACATCATGAACATGCCTGCGGCTCACACATTTTCTGCCCCAACACAACCCAAGGGATCCGACCCCTTCCCACAGGCAGAACCAAAGCTATCAATGGCCTTTCTGGACAGAAGTTCCCCCTCGGGCACATGCCCTCTGGGAACCATGAGAATCTCCTTGGCAGCAGACCCTGGTTGAAGCATGAACAATCTGATACGACTTCTAGGGGATGTGCCTCCCACCTCCTGGGGACAGAATCACAGCTCAGCTGGATGGTTTCAGAGGTCAGAGGGCATCACACAAAGTTCTCTTCTCCAGGCAAAAAGAAGCACCTTTCAGAAATGCCATTTTCCTTCTAGCAGGGATTTACCTGTGTAGTTTGCTTATATTTTTTAATCCAATGCTATCAGAAATGCAAAAGGTTAGTTCCCTTAGGAGAATTAGTGATTTCACCTAAAAAAAGCGGTCAACTCGGAAAATGCGTATGTTCATAAGAGAATCACAGCTGTGATTCTGGCTGTAACTTACGCCAGTGCTGCTACCCAGGTAGAACAGAAGGTTATCAGGTTCAGTTGTCTTAACATTCAGCGTTAAGGTGTTATAGTTGGTAGAAGAGATGGGAGGCTGGTAGGCACGGATACAATCTCTGTCTGCAGACACAGCAACTTTAATCTGCAGAAGATAAAGGGAAGTGTCCTGTTCATTTCAAGGCAAATGCTGGCAGCTTGTCAAGAGTTCAAAACTACTATCCTTTAACAGATTTTCACTGTTAGGCAAGTTTCCCCCGTTGATAATACATAATGCTTTGGATTTCATAAAGTGAGAAAGCAAATCATGATGAAAGTGATTTTATTTGGTAAAGTGTTTAAAGGTTAGATTTGTGTCTTTAAAGAGTATTTTATATAGGAAACTGTCTTGCCCACGTTTTTTTTTTTTTTTAGGAGGTACCAGGGATTGAACCCAGGACCTTATGTATGCGAAGCAGGTGCTCAACCACTGAGCTATAGCCCCTACCCTCCAAGTGAGTTTTAATTCCTTCAAGGCCAGGACTACATCCAAATCACCCTGGAATCCCCGCATTCGACACAAAGAGGATATCCCCTGGTGATGTACTGACTAAACGGAGGGGTACTCTCTTGAGTCTTTCAGCAAAGGTTTCTAGAGGACTTATGCATTATTATACATTTCTGGATTGGTAGTTACCTGTGTATATATCTCATATTAGCCTTAAATACTTTAAGACTGTGTCTACCATAGTATTTAGAAGCATCCCTTGGGCTTGCACGGACTTAGTGACTTAAACTATGACAGAAGACAGAGCTTGAGAAAACTACATTCCTTTTCCAACAGAAAGGTCACTTGGGGAAAAAAACAAAAAAGGCCAGAACTCCTTTTCCTTGGCCAGAAAGTTTCAGGAAGATAAATGTAAGACGAGTGGTCACAATTATCCACTCGTCTTACATTTATCACACAAGCAATTATCCACTCGTCTTACATTCATCACACGAGCACGGCTACATGCCATGGGGGGGTTCTAAAACATTTTCTCTAGCTTGTGCTTCTCCAAGGCTCCAGTGCATGTACAAACTATTATCCCAGATTGTAAACTTCTAGGGGATGAGGCCCACACTTTAAGAACATTCTGAAGAGTACTTGGATTAATAACACAAAGTCGGCAAAATGAAGCTATTACACCATCGGCACTGAGTGATGTTAGCACTCAGACCAAACACGTTCGACACCATCAGGGCTAACAATTAGAAATCTATAAACGCAGGCTATAATTACAAGTAATTATCAATTGCCACAAAGACATGAAGATTTCTTTGCAAAAAACACGTTGAAACACATTGAGTACAAGCAGAAATCAAAGCAAAGGAGGCGAATCCTCGGCTTTCAGCATACTTCAGAAGAGACTATGAGGGAGTCGGTATTATTGTGAGCTGCGCCTGAAACAGTTGTTTGGGACTCAGGGTTACTGAGCTGTGTCTGTAGAAGTTTTAGGGGGCCTAGCATTACTGAGCATTGGGCTGTAGGAATTCCATGGCCCTGGTGCTCCTAGGAGCCCCAGCTGAAGGACTGCTGTGGGTTTTTTTTTTAGGAGGTACTGGGGATTGAACCCAGGACCTTGTACTTGGGAAGCAGGCACTCAACCATTGAGCTACGTCCGTTCCCTAATGGGAAATGTTTTTTGTTTTTTTCTTTGTTTTAGGAGGTACCGGGGATTGAACCTGGACCTCATATATGGGAAGCAGGCACTCAACCACTGAGTTATATCCACTCCCTGCTGTGGTCTTTTTGAGAGCTTGTCTACAGGAGCCCCACACTCACAGAAGCTGCTTGTTTCCGGGCCTGGCTGATCAGCAGTTTCATTTCTGACAGGTTTCTGCTCAGGTTCTCTTCTAGCATCCTCAGAGGCTTCAACCGATCAAATAAAAGGTTGGCTTGGGTTTCCATGTCTTTAACTTTTCTTCCAACTAACAGCGCTAACAAAGGCAAGGAGAGGAGGGGTGGCAAAAAAGTCAGGGAGGGGGAGACAAGACAAATGGATTGCTCATTAGTAATGCAACAGATGACACAGAACATTCTCAATAACCAAACTCTTGACATTTTGGTAAATAGATGGAAAATGCACCAGCAACATGCATTAGCAAGACCTTTCTCTTTATCAGTGCAAATCCAGCTATTAACACGGTTTTATCACTATTTTTTAAAGCACACTGTTTGTCAACAGTTTGTAGAGCCACAATTTTGCACTTTGCAAGCTCAAAAGCTGTAGATTTTCATAATGTGAGGAAGACCACGGACATACTGGCCTCCGAGGAGTCACGTAGGAGTTCACTGGTTTCTCGCCATGTGGCATTGACCTTGTCCAGCCCATCTGAGGTATTCAGCAGCATTTGAGTCAAACCTGCAACAGCCTTTAGCGTGCCTGCTGCACTCCGATTTGCAGACACGGCCAGCTCTCTGGTTTGGATTCCTTTGTCTCTGACACCTGAAATAAATTTAGATGCAAGCAGACATTCTGGTGATTGTGCACAGAGAAAAATATAAATCTAGAGCAAATGTAATTTTACCCAGAAACACATTAGAGTATTTCTTATCGGTTGTTGAACACAAAGCAGGGCTTCTTGTTTTCAGTGGCACTCTGAAGTCTGCATATCCTGTGATCTGCCACTCCATTTTAGGGACAAATGAAATAATTTTGATAACAATCGTCCAGAATATGATATTGATAATAATGCGATCATAATTAACAACTGCTAATTGTCTTAATGTGTTAATAAGCTGAATTTCTTTCTCTCCTATTACCCCATTTAGATCTTCATTAAACACCTTCTCCAAATCCTTCCATGTCTGGATAAAGTTTGGGAACATTTATAGGTGAGAAGAAAGTGTCCTAGGCTATAAGAATTGGTGTTCGCTGACAAAATCAACTGTTTCTAGATTTGACAGCCGAATAAAGACTAAATGGTTACCAAAGATAAATCGGAGTTTGGCATTATTCTAGGATATCTGGGGGATGATGTTTTAAAAAGGTACTATTCATTTTAAAAGCATTTCATCATAAAAGGGGCAAAACATTAACACAAGGAGAATCTGGGTAAAGGATAAACAACTTTTCTGCAAACTGGAAGTTATTTCTAAGTAAAAAGTTATTTATTTTTAAGTGTTTAATCAATATATACCATATTGTCCTTAAAAAATGAAGGAGAGGGGAACTGATGTGGCTCAGTGGTTGAGTGCCAGATTCCCACATAAAAGGTCCCGGGTTCAATCCCCGGCCCCTAAAAAAAAGGAGAAACTTCCAGAAAACGTTCCATCAATTTAAAGGTAAAAAGTAGTAAGTCCAGAGCCCCATGAGCACTTCTCCACACAGTAATTTTCATGCTTACAAGGGAATGATGGAGACAAGAACTTTGGAGATGAGTTTGGGCATCTTGTAAGACTTAAAAAAAAAAAAGGCTCATTAAGAACAGAAGAGAAGTTTGAGGAAGTGTAAAAAAACATAACACAGCACAATTCATTTGTTTATACCTTTAAAAAGTTATTCTATTTAGACTTTTAATTAACACTGCAGTTTCAAACCATCAATAATAAAGTGATCCATGAGCTGATTTTAAAATGCTTTACTGCCTCGTGAAGGAAGATTACCAAGAAAGAATTCTTTAATTTCCCACATATATCATAAATCTAGCATTTTCCCTTAAGGCAGGTAAAGAGCATACCAGCGTCTTTACTTTCTGACCTCTCTGAATTTGCTTTTCTCTATCTAGGGGATGTGACATGTCCATTTTAAAAGAAGCAATTAATATGGTAGCATGAAGTCCCCAAGGCTTTTCCTTTTAAGCAAGTAATTCTAGCAATTCAATGGAAGTTTTCTGAAGTTATTTACAAAAATAGCCATTTTCACTTCCAAAAAAGATATCTTTGCAAATAAAAACTTTTCTTAATCTTGGTCTCATTTAGAGATAGGGCTCTCAATAAGACTTGAGACAGGACTCATGCTCACGTGTAATGGTTTTACAACAGAAGTCATTAATTAAATCAAGAAACCCCTTTTTACTTACCTTCAGGAACTGCTTTAAGTATCAGGAGTGATTCATTGACCTGCTTAGTAATTTTATCAGTATTCGCTTGAAATCTGTTCACCGAGTTTTTCCATTCACTCAGTTTCGATGTAACACCTATTTTAAAAGGGGGGGAAAGGGTTCCCTTTAAGATTAGCGTACTAAAAAGTCACCTAGACAACAGCTTTTCCCCCCCCTCCCATCACTCTTGATCGCACCAGAATTTCTCCCATCAGAATCAATAAATTTCCATAGAGACCCCCAATTTTGAAAGAATTTTTTCCAGCTAGACTCAGGAGTTTAGCATCACTCATTATAAAAACTAAAATGTGATTATAGCGTGCGAGGCCATTTTCTACTTAGCTTGTTGCCCTTTTCACTCATCTCCTTACATTTCATGTTCATTTTAATGAGAGCTCAAGTAAAGAATTGTGTTTCAATCACTCAGGCTTAATCAGGCTCACTGACCTTCTATCCTCACTTCTCCTCCAGTTGCAAAACCCCAATTATGGGCTCCTGCCTGTAACCCTTTCTCACAAGCTCCTACCTGGGCATCTCTGGCCCTTGTTCCTCCTCTTTCTGGTATTTTCTGACCACCCAATGGGGACACAACTCAACCTTCTTTCAAGTGTGATTAAAGCATTTACTTTGAGTTTCTACTCATAACAGACAATTACATTTGGATTCTGAATATATGGTTAAAAAATGAACTACTGATAAAATCCTTGATGAACATGACGGTTCTGCCAAAAATTTTAATTGCCAGAAAGTTCACTATTTCATGGTCTATGAAATACCTTTGATTGTAGTATAAAGTGAAACCACAGATCATCAACATGGATGCTAGAGTCTGTGTTTAATGCTTTACAATTGAGCATTACGTACTTTCCATAATTTGAGAAGAAAACATAATTTCTAAATTGTGCCACTCACAGAGAAACAAAAACATGCACATATTTAAGCCCCTCGTTCAGAGAGCTGAGGAAGTTGTCTGAAAGGGGTATGAGTCACTATTTGTTCCAAATCTCGATATTTATTTATTTATTTATTTATATTTTTAAAGAAACTTTAGATTACGTAAATGTTACATCAAAAATATAAGGGAGGAGCGGATGTGGCTAAAGTGGTTGAATGCTTGCTTCCCACTTAAGAAGTCCCGAGTTTGGTTCCCAGTCCTTCCTAAAAAAAAAGGAAAAAACCAAACAACAAGCAAACAAACAAACAAACAAAAAAAGCAGCTCAAGGAAGCCGATGTCGCTCAGTGGTTGAGCACCAGCCTCCCACATACAAGGTCCCAGGTTCAATCCCTGGTCCCAGTATCTCAAAAATAAAAAAAAGGGGGGGATTCCCATATACCATACCCTCTCCCCCTTCCACACTTTCCCACATCAACAACATCTTTCATTAGTGTCAAACCTTGATTTTTTGGTATCTTAGAATACAAGGTAAAAAGTACACTGTAAGTTATGAAAACTTCCATAGTTTCCCTTTTAAGTATCTTGTACAACAGAGTCCTGCCATTGTGTTGTGTTACATTTATTGGATAGCTTTAGCATATACTAAGTAATTGCTTATTGACATTCTTAGGAGAAACTAAACTGCATAGGATTCTTTTTTTGAAAAAAAAATCAATAAATCAATTATGATTTGATCCTATGATTATGTAGTGAGAACCTGCCATGAATCTAATGTTTCATTAGCCCTGTGAGAAAGGCAAAAGAAATAGCAAACATAATATATATCTACAAGGAACTGCAAAACAATGAGAGATTCTAGAGAGGACCACATGCAACCACAGATAACCTGACCTAACAAACACTGAAGAACACAAAAACTCACCAGCTAAAAAGCAGTGAGTGTTGGACGCAATTGTCAAGAAAAGCTCAAAGAGTCTATGGAAGATAGGGGTGACTTCAAGGTAACATAAGAGAGAACCAGAATGAACTTTAAAATTACATGATGTTTACATGACAGGAAATTGGAATGTTAATGCCACAAGGAAATGTGAAGTTTCAAATTGCTCCGAGGAAAGAGAGCACATTCCTACAGGATGTTCAGAGACGCATTCCACATCCGCTCTGCTAGCACACCAAAAGGGTCGGCGCTAAGAAACTGACCTTGATGCTTTCTATTCAGGCTGTCGCCTTCTTTTAGAAGACTGGAACTGCGCTGGAGAGCCACCTTTCCATTAGAAACAAGGGATTCTGAGAACTGAAAAACAGAACAACTTAAATAGAGGGTAAGAGCCTGCTGGAGACAGAGTGAGCAATGCTATCAGAATAATCTGCAATCACGTTCTGAAAAAAAAAAAAAAGGAAACTAGGTAACAGGTAGTGACCATTTAAAAGGGCCAAGGAGAAAGGACACAAAGAAAATTTTAAGTATATACGGAAGGAAACCAGCCATTAAATAAAGATTTTTACCAAAGGTAGAGAAAGATGTCTTGAGTAGATATCAAACATCATTATCATTTTTATTATAAGAAATCATGAGGATTTCCTTATCCCTACCTCACTAGCCCCAAGTCTTTATATTTATCATCTTAAGAGATTAAAACGTCTATCACAGGATAACAGAAGCCATAAACAGACTCCACAAGAAAAAGAAAGTTGATAAGCATAAACTGGTGCCACTCGAGCACCTTCTGGAAAGATCTTCCAAGAGTGCCTAGAAAAGGAACGTGCACACTAGATAGAGCCTTAGGGGCATTTCCTACCAAGCTGGCCTTGGTCGCCATCCTGAGAGCATCGCTGGCCAACTCCTGGGATTCTTCAGTCAGGCTTTGAATGTTGGAGTGGACGTGGACTGCGGTAGTTGCATTCAAGGACACATGTCTGCCATCTTCAAGACCACTATCAAATCAGCATATTCAGAGGGATTATGATAAACTAAATAAAACTTGCAGACTCACTCACTCAAATTGTTAAGTGTCCACTATTCTTGAAAACGCCTCCTGGTTTTCCTTTAGCAAAATATCATCAAGGAAAAACAGCATAGATATTTCCCTCTAACTCCTCAAAAGTAACCTCTCAGAAGCAGTAGCTGCATTGTCATGATAACACACAGAACTGCTGTTTAATTAATACTGGAAGAAGAGATTATTGCTGTTTCCCATCTTTTTGTCCATTTATGAATTTCCATCAACACATCCTTCATCCACTCCTGGCATTTCTTTATCTCTGGTCAAACCACCTGCCTTTATCTTGGGTCCCAATGCATGTTTGCATCGATTATAATCTCCTCTGCCATGACCTTGTTAATTTTCAGAAAGCTTTCCTAAGCATATATAAGGATGCTGAATCTTATCATTCAAATGGTGCACACCAATTTTGATGAAATTCACTGGAGATTTTGGAGGACCATCAGATATTATTCCAATCAGGTGAACTTCATTCTTACAACTGAGCAAATCACTTATGAACTTGCCAACTGGTAATGGAGCAATTTCATCCAGCTCTCTCTATCTAGAAAATGAAATCTGACAATTGACACATTTTTGCCTGCTGAGGAGCTCACTTCATTTTCTGCCCAAGGTTATTAAGTGGGGTTATTCCCAAGCCAGATGTGAGCACTTATTGTTGGTTACCATTTGATTGGCAAGACTCAAGTGATTTATAAATAAAACATTTATATATAAAAACAATGTTATTTAACTTTGTGTATCATACAAAATTGCTTTTACTATTCTTATACTGAGTAGATAAGGATTTTATTCTAGCTGTGTATGTAAGTCAGAATATCTTTTCATCTTTTGGGAAATGGTGAAAGGAGATGACAAAGGATGAATTAATTGAGTATCCAATTCCATATTCCCTGACTGATTCCTATGGCATATGGAGACCATGATCCTTAATTGAACAGATAATTTATACAATATTCTGCCTTATATAATTTTTAATTGCTTTCATTGTGTGGTCTAATCTTTCAGAGGCAGAATTCCTGAAGTTGGAAAGATATTTCTTTTTCTCCTCCTACCAAATATACCCACAAAACAAAAATGTACACGTTCCCAGGGTCTCCAAACTCTATCCTTATTTTATAATAAATTTTAAAGAAATAAATTTACCAATTAACTCACAATAGTGTGTAAGTCACTAATAAGGCATAAACTAGTGTTTCCCACATTTGTTGCACATTAGAAACACCTAGGGATCTTAAAAAAATTCCAAAGCCCAGGTCACATGCCAGAACAATTAAATCACAATCTTCGAGGTAGTGGAGGAAGGGGCCAAAGGGTTTAGCTTTGTTTGAAGGTCCTCAGGTTCTCAGGTTATTCCAATATGCAGGTAAGTTTGGGAACCACTGGCCTAAAGTTCGGCTTCATGTATAAAGGCATTTTTTAGCAATTTGAAGATATATTTAATAAACATCCAAAGATAGAAGTTAAAATAATTGTTTTACAATGGTAGACATTCAGGAGGCAGAAAATAATTGGGGGTGATATCTTGCAGGCATTGGGAAAAAGATTCCCAACATTTTTTTTTTAAAGGAATATGGCAATTTTTTGTATTATTTTTTCAAATTTTCTATGTGTTATAAATTATTATTTTTTAATATATTATTTGTAATTAAAAAAAAATTTTCCCAACTTTTATTGGTTCGGTGTGGGAAACCATCTTCCATCCATGCATAAGCTGCCCCAAGAATAAGATCCACAAAAGCAAGACATGTATAGAAATTAATACTTAACAACTTCATTCATACAAACACAACCGAAAAAAGCACTGAGCACTTAGTAGGTGCTTAACAAAGTCTAGATAGCTTGATATTGTAGCATGATATTTGTTTTCTTTCCTATTCATTTCTCTTTGCATTTTTCAATAAAATATTTATGCTGATGGTAAACCAAGTTACCAGACACGGAAGGAAATCCTACTTGCCATCTAAAATCTAATAGGTAGCCTCAGTTTTAGAGTAAGGAAGAAGAGTGATTCAACATGATGAACAAAATAGCCATCCTTATTTCCTCTGATGAACAGATCGCAACCTCTGAGATTCTTACTAGGGTGTGGTCTCACCTGTCCAGAACACCTGCTAGTCTTCTGAGCTCAGCTGCATGATCCTCTGCTCTATAGACAAGGTCAATTGCTCCTCTTTTGGACATCTGCATGACCAAATCATCTACATGGTGCCTGATTTTGGCATTCCATAAAAGTAGCTCATCCCGGTGATGCTCTAACTGCAATACAGAGAAATTAGTATTTTTAATATGTATGCATCTATTTACTACTGTGCACATGCGCATGTATAGGAGGCGAATGGAGCTTCTTTCAAAACAGTGTTGTGGCCGTGCGAGAATCTAACTTACTGCTAGAGCATTCTGTGCAGCGTTTGCATGTGAAGTGGCGGCGCCTATCAGTCCTCTGGCCTTGGCAATGAGCTCTGAGGTCAAGTTTTGTCCTTTTTGAACACGCAGCTTTTTATCCTGCAGCATAAAACACCGGTTAAGGAGGCTTCATAAAAGCAAGTCAGCTTCCCACCACTGGTGCCTAATGCGATGTGTCGAAGGTAGTGTTAATACTCAGAGCTAATTTTAAGGTGTTAAAAGTAGCATTATTTACGTAGGAGAAGTTAGTTACCAGTTCGAACTGAGGAGAGAAACACTTGAGACTCACATCGAATTCTCTCAAGTTGGCACTGATAATGAGCAGCAGGCGGTCGCTTTCCTTGGTCTTGGCATCTGCTTCACTCACTAGGTTTCCTGCCGCCTGCAGGTCATGGCTGTGCTTTGAAAGGAGGCTGCTTGCGGCTTCTTTTAATACCTTCAGCTCCTCCTGTGGCTTCTGATAATTTTCCTGAATTTGTGACAATAAATCCTCAGCGACCCTGATAAATAGAAATGGTTCACACAGTAAATAAATGAACAACTGTGCTCATCTCTCTGAAACGACAGTGGGAGGAACTTTTACATATTCATACCTAGTTTCTTTCTTCTTAAAATCATATGTGATAAATCATAACCTATTAAAAATGGAAATAATTTTTCCAAGACACCTAAAGTTCTGACAGATTTACACTTTACCCCCAACAAATTATCTTTAGTCACAAACTTCCTAAAGCATTTGGTCATGGAATAAAAAGAAAGTATCTCAGTAGATTTAGAACTAGAAAATTGGAGCTACAGCCCATGTTAGTGATGGAAACTGCAATCTTTCACTGAAATATGGTAAGAAATGGGCAAAAGGAGGCTATTCAGTGATTTGCTATGAATTTACCACTGTATTTATACCATATGAAGGTCTTTTGGTAGCTGGTTAAGAAATAGATTTTATCAAAACTTTCAAATTAGCAGAATGATATAATTTGTGCCACTGATAAATGAAATGAAAGCCTTTAGGAAATGAACGAACATTTTCCCTATTCTTCTACAAATATACTACCAAATTGCTTATTTAAAGCAATTTTGAATTTGCGGTTTCATAGAATAATAAACGTTTCACACTATATGAATCTTTTCAGTGGCTGACTATATTCCATTAACTCCCTGCTTTGATTTGTCAGGAGAACTTTCAAAAATTTCATGGAAATTGCCTTGTAAAACACCCTCGGCTTTCACAGATAGCAGATCACTGGGTTAAGATGCAACAACAAGGAGTGAATGTGGGTTATGGCCTCATTATGTGAACACCTGCTTTCCATCAGGGAGTCTGGATTTTGGGGATGTGGTAGGCAATGGGTGCCCATGTGACCAGTCCTCAGCACAAATCTTGGGCACCGGGAGTAGGTGTAGCTCAGTGGTTGAGCGCCTCCTTCCAACGTACAAGGTCCCGGGTTCAATCCCCGATACCTCCTTTAAAAAAATCTTGGGCACCAAGTCTCAAATGAGCTTTCCTGGCCAGAAACATCTCTCTCTCTCTCTCTCTCTCTCTCTCTCTCTCTCTCTCTCACACACACACACACACACACACAAACACAACTGCATTTTGGTTGCTGTGGGAAGAGTGCACTCTGGGTGTCCCCTCATGGCTGGGGGTAGGGAGAGAAAAAAGAATCCTGCATATGGATTCTTCCAAACTCTGAGTCTTTTCCCTTTATTTCCTTATGGTCCACTGTGCCTGCCTAGATTGAGCACAGTACATGATGAGCTGCAAGTACAATGAGATGCTGAGCGCTATGACCTTCTACTGACATGGAAAGTGAGATGGGGCTAGGAGATTAGGACACAAGCATGATGAACAATTGGACTGAGTGCTAACTATTGTCCCTTATAGGATCTCCACACTTCAGTATCAATGACCAAAGTTCTAAGAATTATAATGAGAAAGCTGATAAATAATTTTCAAAATAATCCACGTAATCTGTAACAGTAAAACTACAGGCATTATCTATGGAAAATGGGAAAGTGGAGACCAGAAAACACATGTTGCGACTCTCATTATTATTATTTTAGGGGAATAAACATTATGCTCTACAGTTCAAAATGGTGAAAAATTTTTTTCTTTATTAGAGAAGTTTGGGTTTAGAGAACAATCATGCATAAAATACAGGGTTCCCATACACCTCCACCCCCACCAACACCTTGCATTGGTGTGAAACATTGGTTACAATTTATGATAGGACATTTTTTATAACTGTACTATTGACTGAAGTCTATGGTTTAACATAGAGTCCACTGTTGGTGTAGTGTAGTATCATGGATTTTGCTTTTAACTCTTATTTTGTCACTATACATAAAATCTAACATTTCCCCTTTAATCATATTCAGATACATATTTCAGTACTGTTAATTACATTCACATTGTTGGGTTACCATCACCGTCATACATTACCAAAACACTTCCATCATTCCAAATAGGAACCTGTTCAGTTTAAGCCTTAACTTCCCATTCCCTATCCCTGCCCTGTTCCCTGGCAGCCTATATTCTAGATTCTGACTCTATGGGTTGCTTATTCTAATTGTTTCAAATCAGTGCAATCATACAATATTTGTACTTTTGTGTCTGGCTTATTTCACTCAAAATGATGCCTTCAAGGTTCATCCAAGTTGTCACATGTATCAGGATGTCATTCCTTTTTATGGTCAAATAGTATTCCATTGTATGTATATACCACATTTTATTTATCCATTCATCAGTTGATGGACACTTGGGTTGCTTCCATCTTTTGGCAATTATGAGTAGTGCTGCTATGAACCTCAGTGTGTAAATATCTGTTCAAGTCCCTGCTCTGAATTGTTTTGGGTATATAATGAGTAGTGAGATTGTTGGGTCATATGGTAATTCTACACTTAGCTTTCTGAGGAACCACCGAACTATCTTCCACAGCAGCTACACCATTTTACATTGCCACCAGCAATGAATGAGTGCTCTTGTTTCTTTGCATCCTTTCCAACACTTGTTATTTTGCCAGTTTTGTGATAGCAGCCATTCTAATGGGTGTGAAAGGTTATTTCATTGTGGTTGTGATTTGCATTTCCCTGATGGCTAATGATGTTGAGCATCTTTTAGTGTGCTTTCTGGCCATCTGAAAATCTTCTTTGGAGAGATGTCTGCTGACATGGTGTATGATTCCTTTAATATGCTGCTGGATTTAGTTTGCTAGTATTTTGTTGAGGACTTTCACATCTATATTCATAAGATATATTTTGGTTTTCTTTTTCTTTAAAAAAAAATGAGTTGTTTATCTTTTTGTTGATAAGTTGAAGGATTTCTTTATATATGCTGGATATTAAACTTTTATCAGACATGTGGTTTCCAAATATTTTCTCCTATTGTGTAGCTTGCCATTTTGCTTTCATGATAAAGTCCTTTGGGGCACAGAATGTTTTAATTTTGATGAGATCTATTTTTTCTTTCGTTGCTTGTGCTTTGGGTGTTAAGTCTAAGAAACCATTGCCTAACACAAGGTCTTAAATATGCTTCCCTATGCTTTCTTTGAACAGTTTGATAGCTCTGGCTCTTATATTTAGGTCTTTGATCCATTTTGAGTTTATTTTTGTGTATGGTGTGAGGCTGGGGTCCTCCTTTTTTGTTGTTGTTGTTTGTTTTTTTCAATGGAGATCCAGTTTTCCCAACCCCATTTGTTGAAGAAATTATTCTTTCCAAATTGAGTGGTCTTTGCCTCTTTGTCAAAAATCATTTGGCCATAAATGTAAAGGCTGATTTCTGAGCTCTTATTTCAATTCCATTGGTCTATATGTCTGTCCTTGTGCCAATACCATGCTGTTTTGATTACTGCGGCTTTATAATAAGTTTTCAGACTGGGAGTATGAGTCTTCCAACTTCATTCTTCCGTTTCAAGATGGTTTTAGCTATTCAAGGCCCCTTATTCTTTCATATAAATTTGATGATTGCTTTTCCATTTCTGCAAAGAAGGTTGCTGGAATTTTGATTGGGATTACATTGAACCTATAAATCACTTCAGGTAGGATCGACATCTTAATGATACTTAGTCTTCTAATTCATGAAATGGATGGCCTTCCATTTGTTTAGGTCTTCTTTGATTTCCTTTAGCAATGTATTGTAGTTTTCTGTGTATAAGTCCTTTACATCCTCGGTTACATTTATTCCTAGATATTAGATTCTTTTGGTTGCTATAGGTAATGGATTTTTTTCTTTATTTCTTCTTCCATTTGTTCATTGCTTGTGTATAGAATCACTGCTGATTTTTTGGGTGTTGCTCTTGTACCCAGCCACTTTGCTGAATTCATGTATTAGCTCTAGGAGCATTGTTGTGGATTTTTCAGGATTTTCTGTATAAAGGATCATATTATCTGCAAATAGGGAAAGTTTTACTTCTTCCATTCCAATGTGGATTTCATTTATTTCTTTGTATTACCTAATTGCTCTGTCAAGAAGGTTCAGTACTATGTTGAATAACAGTGTTGACAGTGGGCATCCTTGTCTTGTTCCTGATCTCAGAGGGAAAGCTTTCAGTTTTTCACCATTAAACAGGATGTTAGCTGTGGGCTCTTTATATATGCACTTAATCGTATTGAGAAAATTTCCTTCTATTCCTAGGGTTTTAAGTTTTTATCAAGAAAGGGTGCTGGATTCTGTCAAATGCCTCTTCTGCAGCAATTCAGATGACTGTGTTTTTTTTTTTTTCATTCTGTAAATGTGGTATATTGCATTGATTGAGTTCCTTGTTGAAGCAACCTTGCATATCAGGGATAAATCCCACTTGATCATGGTGTATGATTCCTTTAGTATGCTGCTGGATTTGGTTTGCTAGTATTTTGTTGAAGATTTTCACATCTATATTCATAAGATATATTGGTCTGTGTTTTCTTTTCTTGTGGTATCTTTATCTGGCTTTTGTATGAGGTTGATATTGGCCTTGCAGAACGAGTTTGGGAGTGTTCCCTCCTCTTTAGCTTTTTGAATGAGCTTGAGCAGAATTGGAGTTAAGACTTCTTAGAATGTTTGGTGGAATTCTCCTGTGAAGCTATCTGGTCCTGGGCTTTTCTTTGTTGGGAGGTTTTTGATGAATCTCTTTACTAGTAATTGGTTTGTTGAGATCTTCTATTTCTTCTTGAGTCAATGTAGGTAGTTTGTGTGTTTCTAATAATTTGTCTATTTCATCTGGATTACCTAATTTATTGGCATATAGTTGTTCATAGTTTCTTCTTATAGTCCTTTTTATTTTGGTGGGTTTGGTAGTAATGTTCCCCCTTTTCATTTCTGATTTTAGTTATTTGTATCCTCTCTCTTTCTTTTCTTTGTCAATTTAGCTGAAGGTCTGTCAATTTTATTGACCTTTTTAAAGAACAAACTTTTGGTTTTGTTGATTATCCCTATTGTTTTTTGTTTTCCATTTCATTTCTAATCTTTGCTATTTTCTTCTTTCTGATTGCTTTGGGTTTAGTTTGCTCTTCTTTTTCCAGTTCTTCCAGTTTTGAGGTTAGGTCTCTGATTTGAAATATTTCTTCTTTTTTAATGTAAGCATTTAGAACTATAATTTTCCCTCTCAGCACTGCCTTTGCTGCATCCCATAAGTTTGGGTACATTGTATTTTCATTTTCACTCACCTCAAGATATTTCCTAATTTCACTTGTGATTTCCTCTTTAACCCATTGGTTTTTTAAGAGTATGCTGTATAATTTGAGCAAATTTGTGACTTTTCTATTTCTCCCTGTTATTAATTTCTAGCTTCATTCTGCTGAGGCAAGAGAATATACATTGTATGATTTCAATATTTTTAAATTTATTGAGACATGTTTTGTGACCCAACATATGGTCTATCCTGAGGAATGATCCATGTGCACTCAAGAATAATGTGTATTATGGTTTTGTTGGGTGAAGTTATTATTTCTTTTGAATTAAAGTTATCTTCATTACTAATTTTACTTACAAATTAAAGAGAGGGATCAACAATCTTACTAATAAGTTTATTCCAAATAGAAATAAAAGAGCTGCAACTATTGAGAAAGGGGTAAAGCTGAAGTCACAGATGCCCAAGGGTGTGAACAGGGGCCCTGAGGGGAATGGGAGTGGAGAGTTGAGGAGTTACCTTGCCTTCTCCTCTTCCTTTCATATGCTTATTCAGAAAAATGAACCTTTCCCAATTGGACTATAAGCTCCTAGAAGGCAAAAGGCTGTGTCATTCTCCTTTGTGTCTCCCAACTTTTGCAGTAAGTATGCCAACTAGGGACTTAATCCATTTTGTTGAATGAATGAATGAACTGACTGGGGAAGAGCAATGGTGGAGGGGATGGCTCCCCTCAAATGACTCCCTGGAATCCCAGGTTGGGCCCTGGGAATTTCCTTCTTCTTTTTTTTTTTTTTAACAAGTTGCACTCAGTTGACCCTGATGTGCTGCCGAGTGAAGGAATAAGCATGAGCTGACAACCCAGGCATGGTGGCCAGAAAGTACTGGCAGGAACCACAGAGGGCAAGAGACCGGGATGCATGGCAGACGGGTCAGTTGAGGGTGGAATCAAATATATGAAGTGCATATGTTATGCTGGAGGCAGCAGGGCGCTAAGGAAGGTTGGGGAGCAAAGAAGAGCCCCTTGGGCCTGGGATGACCAGCTCAGGAACAGTGGCCATGGGAACCTGCAAGGGAGTGTATGCAGATGAGCATGACAAAGGCTGTAAAGTTTCTGCCAACATGATTTACGATGATAATTACCCACTGCCCCTGGATTTTGTACAAACTTCAGCCAAGCTCTCTGCCCTCTGCACTTTCAGTGTATCTTCCATGGCCTCTGCACCTAGTGTATCTTCTGTGGCCTCTGTATCATATGCTAGCTAACAATCCACATTTCCCTGACTCTGACCTTTTGCCTACATCCTCCCTTCACCTTAAATGCATTAAATGTTTGCTGTCTCTGATGATCAGAATTCCACCCACTCGTAAAGTCTCAAATGATACTTCTCTTTGTTCTGTGATGGAAAAGAACAGAGTTCATAGACAGATTGGGGGATATCTTGGTCAGGATTCCTATTGTCCTGGAGGTTGAATATTGGACAAGTTAGTTAGAGTCTCTGGGCCTCAGTTTCCCCACCTGGATTCTCACCAACCTCACAAGGTGGTAGAGATGATTATGGGCTATGGGGTGTGGTTGGGCACCCTGCCCCCTCCCTGGTATGGGAGGTGGTCCACAGGCAGCAGCTCCCCTTTCCAGCCTCTGTGCCTCACCCCCTCTGGCCCCCTACTCCTGGCCTTCGGGCTCATCGTCTCAGGGCAGTCGGCCCAGGTCCTGTCTCCTGCTCTAGTAACGAGGTCATCAGTCCCATCTCTCAGAACTCCATCCAACTGTAAGCTCCTCATTTTGTTTTTTATCTCACAAATCAACAATGATGTCAAAAATCATCCTCAACGATAAGATGAGAAAAGATGGACAGCCAACTCTCCTGTGCGTTGCTGGTGAATGTGCATTAAAAAAAAAAAATCTTCTAGAAAATAATTTGGAAATGCATGTCAGGGATTCTCCAAATGCAATTCTTTTGACTAACTGATAGGATAATAATGTGAAATATAGAAAAAGTTGTGGGTTTTTTTTTTGTTTGTTTTTTATTTTCTGTTTTTGCCTAAAGAGGTCTATCACATTATTTTAAATAATTATAAAAATCTCTAAATAGCTTAAATACCTCACTCTAGATAACGGAGTTTTGATGGGGTATCATGTGACTATCTGAAACTGTAACTAGGGCATTTATCGCACAAATGGTAGAAAAACAGCTTGGGCTATGATAACAATTAATAATTGTGCAAAAATACTAAGGAAAAAGCCTGATAGGAAATGACAAACTCCTTTATGCTTATGACTATACGACAACAATTTGTTACCTCTGAAGTTCTGATATTACTTTGTCATTTCACTTCGTGTAAATACTTCGTGTTTATCAGTGAGGGCTTGTCTAATGGAGCTAAATTATTCTGCCCTAAGGTAAATACTGCAGGGGCAGCCCCTGACTATTATTTTTCTTCTATGTATTTTTTGCACTGAACTTGATCCATAATAAATATAGTTAAGTCACAAGCTTCTGTTGTTTGTGCAAGGTAGAGCTGTTCCAGAGTCACAGAATTAAACAATACCTATTGCATAATTGCACATAGCGCTATGGGCCTTGATTACACTTTTCTCTTTGGAGAGGCTGTTACCTGTATCTTGATTTACGTGACAACAGGGCCCTTCTCTTCTTTTATCATATTTCACCCTCAGTGAGAGCTCCCTTACCACCTCATCTTCCCATTTTGCCTCCTTCTCTCTCAGCATACAAGTTCCTATGTCTAGTTGGTTGTACCTTGAATAATACTTAGGAACTTACTTGAGTTCAAGAGTGGCATTTTGGTGTAACTGCATGAAGTCCCTTTTCTGTATGATTTCCAGCAGAGATGTAAGGTTCTCTTGCATATTCTGGATGGCAGAGCTGGGGAGCTGGAAATTTTCCTCCAAGCTCTGATTTAAAGTTGTTGCCTTCCCAGTAATTTCTATGGAGAAAATTCATCAATCATTTAATGTCTCTAAAAAGGTGACAGTATAAAATGGAGAAAAGTAGAAGCTTCTTCAATGAGGCCTGCTCTGACAGGCTGGGCTGGATTCTATGCCAGGCAGGCCAGGCCAACCTTAAGCTCCAGTATACTCTGGAAATCCCAATAACAAAGCACTCATGGACTTTGGATTACTGGTCTATTTAATGCTTGTCTTCCCCAGTACCCATAAACTCCATAAGGGCAGGTCTAGTTGTGCCATGGTCACCTCTGCATTTTTCTGCACCTGGTACAGACAATAGCACATAGAAGCTGCTCGACAAATATTTACTGCATGGATGAACCCAATACTTGATGCTGCTCTTTTTAGTTAGCATATTATTTGTCCTGATAATTTCCTTACCTTTTGCCCTACAAGTCTGATTTGCCATTGGAGTCTGTACTTTTTATGACCTTACAGTAGAATCAGAAAAGAAAACAAGGCTATGTTTTGGAATCCAGAAAGCCCGAAAATGGCATTCCAAAGCCGGATCAGACAGGACACACCAGCTGCATCATGAATAAATAAATCATAGATATACTCTGGCACCAAACCGAAGCCTCAACTTCTATCAGCACCTATTCTGGGAAAAAGGATGGGAGGTTCATATCTACTTTACTCTAGCAGGGCTTGATAATTAGGACCGAAGTGTAAGATGTAGTAGAGAAAATATTAAAGGAAACATACAGTTTTTAATAGATAAAACTCTCAGTGAAAGACTATGAACTGGACAGTTCAGGATCCCCAAACTTTGAAATATTTCAGTCCTTTGGCTCTAGGAAGTCCAAGGAAAGATCTAGAATGCACATCTGCTGATAGGTTTAATAGAGCGCATGAGCGTTTTTTTTTTTCCTACCAAGTAAATATGCACAAAGTCCCCAAATCAGACCCTGACCACACCACCTGTGATGTGTCTCTGTAGCTTCTCCATAAATTCTGTGAGCTCTTGACTCTGGTTGAGGATTTTTTCAGTTGCCCTGTTCACTTGTTGGCTACTTGTTAACACTCCAGTGAGCTGAGAGAGAAAAAAAAATATTGGGTGAGTTTGACTTCAAAGAATATATAAGCTTTGGTATTCCCTCAGTTGTTGCTCCTTTCAAATAATAAAATATATTCTGACTATAGGTTTAGGATGTAAACTATTCTGCACGCTATTTTTGTAGACTATTATGCAAACCGAATAACAATTTTGGGGTTGGAAACTGACTAAATGGCTAATGAATGAATTTTTATTCTGGACTCAAGTGTGAGAAAAGATGGTGTGTTTTTAAAAGCAATTTATTAAATCCAAAGTCTCCCAGTATCCATATGGCAAAGGACCTGTATTCACTTAAATAGTCCAAGTATACAGAATTTAGAAAGTAAGGTCTTATTAATTGGTATCGACCCTGAGAATTTAGCCTACGAGTTCAGAGGCAAACTGGGTTTTAGGCCTGATCCGCCATGCTGTCGACCAATGCTGTCGACCAATTTTTTAATATCTCCAAGCCCCATTTATAAAATCAGGGTAATAACACTTATTTAATGGTGCTTTTTGAGGATTAATGTGATGATATCTGTAAAGTGGACAGTCCAGAGCCTGGGAATTAGCCACTTTCAGCTGTTATTTTTATTAGGAATTTTATAATATGTAAAAGGAAAGGTTGTAATTTCCAGGAATGTAAAGTAACTCAAACTAAGTCTAGTCAAAACCCAATGAGAATCTTCTTTAACAGATAATTTTATTTTAATCAACTTATACCTCCTACCAAATGTTTACTCTGAGACACATAAAGCCCACACTTAAATCCTTAAACTCATCCCAGATAATCATTCACTTTAAATTACCAGGAGCCACGCTAATACTTTTTAAGGGAGCATGATTGTGTATGCATGTTGTGAGATAGAAATTAAATATACAGATGTATGTATACCCGATCATGTACATAGACGTATATGCACGCACATGCATACATACACACAGTTCAGAAGTGCAAATTATAAATTTGAATATAGGCTTCCCTCACTCTCTGCAAATGAGGAGATTCTTTCTTGGGTCACTAAAAACCATTCACCCACATGGTCTAAACAGAACACATAATTCCCTGCTGAAGTAAAAACTAATAGGCTTGCCATTCAAAGTCAAGAAAACAGAACCACCCCTGAGTGCTGGACAGACACCAGATAATGCAGTTTACGTGATGTTCTGGCTCTGTGTAGGAAGCTGCCAAGAGCATTGCTGGGATTTCAGAAGAGGGTCTCTGAGCAGGGCCCAATGCTAACCATATGCTCAGTTATGGAGTGAGTTTAAAGGAAGGATGAAATCTCAGCCATCTGTTAATCCCACCCCCTTAACCCCCTTGGCTCAGAGAAGAATACTGAAGTCAAGTAGTGAAGGGCTTTGCCCAATTTTTCCCTCAAAAAAACGTGAGCAGAGAAATTAAATCTGGAGCCTTTTCCCCACTAAGCCATAGAAACTG
The DNA here is from genome assembly GCA_029593785.1 of Cabassous unicinctus. Lineage (NCBI taxonomy): Eukaryota > Metazoa > Chordata > Mammalia > Cingulata > Chlamyphoridae > Cabassous > Cabassous unicinctus. The sequence continues at coordinate 1,874 of JAQZBX010006460.1, read as the reverse complement.
GTAGCGCGAAAACCAATTTGAAGATGAAATACCTGGCCCAGCTACGGGGAGGAAGAGGCTGCCCCGAGCTAATCAGAACTTTCCTAGACGGCCTCAATGGACCTGCTTTCCCCAGCTGCCGTGAAGGGTGGGGTGGGAAGCAGGCTCAGAATTTACCTCCTTTTCCAAGCTCTCGGTTTGTTCTGCGACGCGTTCAAGTTGAATTTTTGCCAGTTCCTTTTGTGTAGTTTCTTGTAATAAAGATTCCTAAGAAGAATGAAGGAAACAAAATGCAATGCTTCCAAATGAAATGCTGTTTCTTAAAAGAGAATCACTTTTAATTTCTGTTTTTATTCACAGAAAATCTCCTGTCCTTGAAACTGCCATAAAAAACCAAAATGAATCACATTTTGCCAATTTTTGCTTAAGTTTTGATGATGGCAATATGATTCCACACTGCCACCTTTTGTATTAATTTAAAAATGCTCTCTTTAAGGAAAAACATGAAAACACATAACACACACACACACTTGAAGTAGAAAATCAGGTATTACATAGCTTGAAAAAAAACAGCCCACCATTAATTATTTTATTTTTACTAGACTTGGAGACAATTAACTGATGTTAAAGTTTAGCTACTGGTATAATGTCAGAAAGTTAGTGTGATTCAATTAAAATTTTAAATTTCAGTAGAGTGTTAAATAGAATCTGATACTGCTGTAATTCTTATATAAAAATTTGGTTTTATTTCATTATCAGAGTCACATAATATTTAATTATAATTGCCAAGAATATTAAAAAAAACACTAGGCTAAAATACAAAATCACTAAATAAAAGCCTCTATAATGCTAGTAATTATTAAGTGCTTCACTTTTGCCAGCACGTTCTATTTCTCTATTTGTGTGATTTTATTTAAACCTTTCAACCACCCTACAAAGTGGCTATATTACTTTTCCCATTTTGCTTCTAGGAAATTTAGGGTCTGGGATGTTAAATGATTTGTCCACAGGTGCAGTGTAGGTAAATAATGAAACAGAGCCAGTGTCCAGAGCCCATGTTCTTAACCTCCCACATCCTTAACATAAACATAAAAAGTTATTTAAAGAAATAGACAAGTCATTTCGAGGAGAGTAAAATCATTCAAAATTAGTACCAATTAAAATGTTTAAATCAAGTACTTATCTCACTTGACAAATTTAAAAGGTAATTATATCCTTGGCTGTGGCCCAAATGGACAGAAATTAGTATTTATTTATGTATAGTGACTGGAAAACTAAACATTTTTCTTCTGGAAATTTTACAGATGTAAAACGATTTTAAAAATGCATTTTGCCTTCTGAGGTAAAAAAACAAAAATCATCTTTTGGATTTCCCTCACCTGTCTTCAATGGTATGAGGTCTATAGAGACAAAATCATTGCAAGAAAGAATGGTTACTGACCCAGCCAGATTCCAGAACACGCTACACATACACGCACATAAGCAGACATATCTAAAGGAAATATTAAGTCTAAGAAATGCTTTTTATCTTAAAGAGGTATTCAGAAATGACTGTCTTTTTAATGACTGCATGATACAGTGAATAAACTGTCTAAAATTCTAATGTATTGGTTCAAAGCAAAAATTAAAAATCATAGTTTTTTTCCATTGAGAGAAAAAAATACTAGAATAAGATGCTGTCTACTAAGTCAAAACTTCTTACATTTCCACCCTTTTTTTTTTGGACCTTATACCTTGTTTGACTAAGCATAATACTATAATTTACTCCCCAGAGATTTTATACGGCCTTCCAGAGAGGAGGGACTTTTGTGTTCTGCAAGTCCAGTTAAGAATAATATATTTAAAGAAAATAGATCATCTTCAGCATATCTGAGCATTAAAGAAGATATTGCCCA
>JAQZBX010006459.1:0-53154 GCA_029593785.1 Cabassous unicinctus | reverse complement strand
ATCCCAGATGCAGAGCTCCCCACAGGGTTGGCTGAGGCATCTGTTGTGACTTCACTGCAGCTCAGCATTCAGATGCAGCCCTCCCGCCCCTGCTGGGTCCTGTGGTCCTTGCTTCCCTGCAGGTCTTGTTTTGGGTAGCACTCTCCAAAAAACTTCCCGTATACAATTTCCATCTTAGAGTCTATTTCCTGGGTGACCTGATCTAAAACACATGTATTATAATTTTTTTAAAATCCCAGGCACAACCCCTGAGACAACAATACTTCTGTAGTATCCATTTTGCAAATTAGGAAATTAAGGTTTAAAGAGGCTGAGTGAATCGCTCCAGGTCACAGAGCCAATGTGATAAAACCAGAGCACAATCCAGTTCTGCCTCACCCCAAAGCATGCACTCTTATTAAACTCTACTCCACCCTGAAGGTGGCAAGTGAGTGGGGCCTTGAGGGAGGGGCAAGACTTTCACAAGTGTAGGTTTTGAGAATGACTTCTCCTAGCTCTCAAGAGTTAACCTGGATGTACTCATTGTCTGGGTAAGAATCAAGTCATTTTCTATTGATCCTAAAAGAGCCACTGTTCTTTATTCCCTAAAGTGTCTCTGTAAATGCAGCATATTGATTTCAGAAAAACAATCTAAGCCTATATTTTTTAAACAACTATGAAAATATAGATTTTGTTAAAAACTTGAATCTATAAAGCCATTTTGATTTCTCATTATTGTGTGCTAACCAGCTAACTCTCATCAAAGAAGACCAAATGTTAACAGTGTACAGGAAGAGTTGATGGTATTGAAATTCTTTATCTACATTGGGTTGAATTCTTTTACTAAAGCATTGAGGGCCTCTTAAATTCTATCATATGCATATTTATATGTATACGTATATGTATCTGTATTTGCATAGGTATATTTATGCATATATCTATTTAAGAGCCAATTAGGCATTTTTTCTGCTCATTTTCTTACTTGATAGACAAAAACCCAGCAGGTAGGTTTCCACATCCCCATTTCACAGATAAGGAAACTGGGGCTCAGAAGGATTGAAGAGTTACAGGTCACACAGCCAGAAAGAGAAGAAACTGGGCTCTAAACCTAGCACATCTGTCTCCCACCTCCGAACTGCTGGGAGGTGATGTGTTCAGTCAGCTGTATATTATTCATAAGCTGCCCCCACCATATTCATTAGATTACAGCCACAAAGGCATCTTTTTCATGTCCCTCTTTTTTTCTTTTTAAAACACTTTTTGTCTATTCTTGGTCATTTTCTATTTCATATAGTTTTTAGGATTAACTTGTCTAAATTATAAGAACTGCTTTCAGATTCTGACTGCAGTTATACTGATTTTATAGCTAATTTGATAGAAATAACATTCCTTCAATATTGAAGTCTCCCAATGAGGAGCATGATATGACTTTTCTTTTTTCATTTGTAGGTTTTCTTTCATGCCCTATTTTCTTCACATAGATCTTTCATCTTTCACATTTCTATTTTCTAGGAATTACTAGGTAAGTTATAGTATCTACAAACTTGGAATGTTTAGTTCCTTTCTTTCCAAAAAACTTTTTCTCTTTTTATCTCTTACTATCGAGATTACCAGAATCTCTAATATAATATTTAATAACAGTGAAGACAGCAGACTTCCCTGTGTTGTTCTGGATGAAGAGGGATTATGCTAGTTTCCTACTGTAAGTATGATGTTGGTAGTTATGCTCTATTAGCTTAAGCTTTTGGTTTGTTTTTACTTATGCTGGGAGCTGAATTTTAGAAAATATTTTTTCATTTATCAATATGATTATAAATCTTTTTTCTTTTTATTCTAAGATAGTGAATTTTATTAATGCATTTCTAATGTTGACCTGCTCCTGAGATTTTTCCTAATATTTATAAAAATACATTGCCAGATTTGATCTGTAACATTTTATTGAGGATTTTTCTCTGTATATTCATACATAAGTTTGGCTGAAACAGTATATGTGTGTTTGGTACATGCACTATATATTTTTTTACCTTGTTTTAATGTCAGAATTATGTTAGCCCAGCAGAATGAGTTGAAAACTTCTCATATTTTTGCATGCTCTGAAATAGTTGGTATAAGGTTTAATGCCTTTTTTTAAATAAAACTATTTTTATAAAATAAGCCTTGTGCCTCTTTTATCTCCAATCTAATCTTCATTATTTCCTCCCTTCTTACTTTGGGTTTAGTTTGCTCTTCTTTTTCTAATTCTTCCAGGTTTGAGGTTAGGTTACTGATTTGAGATCTTTCTTCTTTTTAAATGTGAACAATTAGAGCTATAAATTACCCTCATAGCACTGCCTTTGTTGTATCCCCAAAGTTTTGGTATGTTGTGTCTCATTTTCATTCTTCTCAATATATTTCCTAAATTTCCCTTGTGATTTATTCTTTGACATATGGGTTGTTTAAGAATGTATTGTTTAATTTCCATATATTTGTGAATTTCCCATTTCCCCCTCTAGCACTGATTTCTAGCTTCATTCCATTGGGGTCAGAAAAGATATTTTGATTAATTTCAACCTTTTGGAGACTTGTTTTTTTTACCTAACCATAGTCTATCCTAGAGATGATCCATGTGCACTTGAGAAGAATGTGTATTCTGCTGTTGTTGAGTGAAGTGTTCTATATTGGTCTGTTAGGCCTGGTTGGTTAATAGTATGGCTGATGTCCTTGATTTTCTTATTGATCTTCTGTGTAGGACTTTTATTCATTATTGAAATTTGTCTTAGTCTGCCAAAGGCCTGCTGATGCAAAGTACCAGAAAATGTGTTGTCTTTTATAAAGAGAATTTATTTGGGGTGAAAGATTACAGTTCCAAGGCCATAAAAATTCAAACTCAAGGCACTATAAGAGGTGCTTTCTCACCAAAGTCAGCTGTCATGTGTTGAAGCAAGATGGCGGGCGATCTCTGCCTGGTCTCTCTTTCCCCTCCAGGTGTTCTCTCTCAGGCTCAGCTGCTCTGCTTCCTTCCACATTTCACCTGCAAGCTGGCATAGGGCTTGTCTCTTAGGACTTCCTATATCAGTTTTGGCTGTTCCACTCTCTTCCCAGTTTCTGCTGTAAGCTATCAGGCAAATGGCTCATCTCTCCCCTGGGCCTCAGCTGTTTGAGCTCTCTTTTCTGTCACATGGCAGGATAAAAAATGACAGAGCTCTCTTTCTGAGTGAGTGTCCGTTTATATCAGACCCACCAAGGGGGTGGGGACTCAACCTGAGTCATGACTTACTGACGTAGTCCAATAAAAAATCTCTATAGCAGTCTTATCAAGTAATCTAATCAAAGGCCACTTAACTGAATTGAATACAATCAAAGGGTATCACCCCCAGAGGAATAGATTAGTTTACAGACATAATCTTGCTCTTTTTGGGAATCATAAAACAATCTCAAACTGCCACAAAAGTGATTTATTGAAGAATCCTACTAGTAATATAGAACTGTCTATTTCTCTCTGTCATTATTTGCTTAATATATTTTGGGGCTCTGCTGGTAGGTGCATATATGTTTATAATCATTATATCTTCTTGATAAATTTGATCCTTTTATCAAAATATAGTGTCATTCTTTGCCACTTTTAAGTTTTTTGACTTGAAAAGTTTTTTGACTTGAAAAGTTTTTTGGATCATCTCTAGGATAGACTATGGTTAGGTAAAAATTTTATCTGACATTATTATAACCACCTCAGCCCTCTTTTGGTTACTCTTTACATAGACTGCTTTTCCATACTTTCACTTTCAACCTAAGGTGTCTTTGAATTTAAGGTGAGTCTCTTGCAAATAGCATATAGTTGCATTATACCTTTTCCATCCATTCTGCCAATCTCTACCTTTTGACTGGAGAGTTTAATTCATTTACTTTTAAAGTAACCACTGATAAGGCAGTACTTTCTTCTGCCACTTTATTCTTTGGTTTTTGTAAGTCTTATAAGATTTTTGTCCCTCAAATCTCCCATTACTGCCTATTTTTGTATTTAGTTGATCTTTTATATAGAACTCTTTAGAATTTCTTCTCATTTCCTCCAATGCACAGTTTTTTTGATATTTTCTTTGTAGTTACCATGGGATTAAAATTTAACATCCTAAATCTATATCAGTCTCATGTGTTTATGCCAACTTAACTTCAATAGCATACACAAACTATGTTCCTATAGACCTCCATTGTCCCACCTTTATGTTGTTGTTGTCACAAATTACATATTTATATATTATGAGTCTCAAGCCATAGGTTTATCATTACTTTTTTAGATCCTGTAAGAAGAAAAATGTGGAGTTACAAACCAAAAATACAATAGTACTGGCATTTATATTTACTCATGCCATTACCTTTACTGGAGATCTTTATTTCTTCTCTTGGTTTTGATCTATGGTCTAATATCCTTTCCTTTCAACTGGAGGAAACCCCTTTAGCGTTTCTGAGTATCTTAATCTTTCTCTGATTTTTTGAAAGATAGTTTTGCTGGATATAGAATCTTGGTTGGCAATTTTTTCCTTTCAGCACTTTAAGTATGTCATTCCACTGCCTTCTTGCCTCCATGATTTCTGATGAGAAATTGACACTTAATCTTAATCAAGCTTCTCTTGTGTGGCTTTTGGGATTCTTTCTTTGTCTTTCAGCATTCAACAGTTTGATTATAATGTGTCTTGGTGTGGGTCTATTTGGGTTTATCCTGCTTTTATTCTGTTTGGAATTCATGGAGCTCCATAGATGTGTATATTCATGTCTTTTTTAAATTTGGGAAGTTTTAACCAAAGTTAAATAAAACCCCCAAACCCCACCTTTCCCAAACTTTGCAGATTAGCCTATGTGAGTTCTATCCTTCAGAGTTTAGCTTGCTGAAACATAAGTTTAAAGAAAAATTCAAGGTGAAACATAGGCTGCTCCCTGCTCTTTTCTGAGCATGTATCTTTTCCTGGGTATGTGTGTATGGCCTTAGGAATTCCTCCATTTACATGGGTCTAAATGTCCCTTTTCCTCTAGAAATTAGTCTTTCTTTCCAATCCTTGGTGCTACATTGTGTGTCCCAAAGCTGTTATTCCTTTTTCCCAGGCCACTGCAATTTAAGTGTTCCTTACACTAATTTATCTATACTGCAAGCCACTTCTGCATGCCAGGAAAATTCTGTGACAGTGAGTCAGAAATCAGTATTTTTGTTCAGTCTTTCAGGCTGCCACCAGACAGACTGGTACAGACATACATGCACCCTATTATGTGTACAAGGGCTACTCTGCTTTTTCCAGAACCAGGACCAGGGACCCACACTGGGAGCATTGGCTGATTCTGCACTGAGCTGGGAAGGGTGGTGGAAGAAACAGTAAGGGCACCACCAGGTCTTCTTACTGTTTTTTAACTTGTCTTTTTCTTGATTTGTTACTTGTCCTGTTACTGTTATCCTTTAACTGTATTTTTTTTGGAGCTCTGAGAAAGATGGTTCCACCAGTTTTTGTTTAAAAATTCTGTAGAGGAACAGAACCCTGGAGCATCTCTTTCTACTATCTTTATGATATCCCTCCTATTGCCTGTTTTTGTCTTAAATCTTTGACTACATTTTACAATTTCTTCCTTAATTATTAATCTGTTAAGTGTTAAAATTCTTCTTGAGTCAATGTTGATCATTTATATATATTTTAGAACACCATACATTTCCTTTAGATAAATGTTGAAATTGTACTCAACATTTATACATTACTTACTGTGGCAGTTTGTGATTATTGTTTTGAATCCCCAAAAGAGAAAGATTGTGTTTATGAACTAATCTATTGCTGTGGGTGTGATACCCTTTGGGTGCATTGAATATGTTTGAGGGTCCTTTGATTAGATTACTTGATAAGATTGATTTAGGGTTTTTGATTGGACTACGTCAGTGAGGAATGCCTCAGGTTGAGTCTCTGCCCTCTTTCTGGGTCTGAAAAAAACAGAGACACAGAGAGAAAGACACAGATAGACACAGGACATATTCTGCCATATTTAATCCTGCCATCTGAGAGAGAACTAGAGGATCACTTAAGCATGAAGCCCCCAAGAGGCTGGGCCCAGGGAGCAGGTCAAGAAGAGACAAGCCCTTTGCCAGGTTTGCTTACAGCTGCAAGAAGGTAGAAACCTCACCTGGCAGCCATTTTGCTTCAAGTGGCAGCTGACTGGTGAGAAAGTACTTCTTATGGTGCCTCAATTTGGACTTTAAATGGTGTTGGAACTGTAATCTTTTACCCCAAATAAATCCTCTTTATGAAAGCCAACCCATTTCTGATTGTTTGCATTGGCAGCCCTTTGGCAAACTAAAACACTGTAGTGTCAGGCAAGGTTTTTAAGTACTTTCACTCTCTGTGGTAAGTGTATCACCCCCAATTTACAGATGTGAAAAGTGAGGCACAGAGGAGAGGTTTAGTAGCTTCCCCATCAAATGGTGGAGCTGGGTTTCAAAAATTATAATTTGTTAACTCCCTTCTGTATCTGTTTCCTAGAAGTTAATTTTTGTCTTCTCTCTTTTTTCCATTATCACACTTACTAAAAGATTGTCAGTTTTATTATGCTGCTGTTGTTTCTCCATCCAAAGTAACAGCTTTTGTTTTTATTGATCAAGACTTTAAAAATTTTATTTTACATTTTATAGTGTATTTCATTAATTTATATTTTTACATATTAATGCATTTTTTCACCTTTCTTTATATTTATTTGTTATTTACTTTTAATGTCTTGAATTGGCTGCATAGATAGTTTAATCTAGTAAGTACATCACTCATCTATGAATAACACTGAGCTTGCATCTCAAAGATTTTGTTATATAAGGCTGTAGGTGTTAATTTTGATAGAATCTGTAATTTTGGTTCTGATTTCTGCTTTTATTCAGGAAAAAGAAAGAACTCTTGAAAAGAGCTTTTTAGAAATTCCAAGTAAATAGTAATTTTAGCGAGGTGGGGGAAGTGATGCTGCTGGCTCTGTTTTGTTGTAAGTTTCTAATGCCACTGAATTGTATAATTTATATTTTTGGAACTTTCTGAGATTTTCTGTGTGCCATTTATTTTTGAAATATTTCATGAGTGTTAAAAAACATATATGTCCCATTGTGTATAATCTCCTTTATAAAGCTATTCGATTAAGCTTGTTAATTGTGAGATTTAAATCTCTATTTTTATATAGAATCACAGTCACTTTCTAAACAATGTCTATTATGTCTACCACTCCATCCCACTACTTCTTTGGATTAGTCAAATAATGCTTTCTTTCTAACAGTTTTTGCCTTATACATTTTGAAACTATGTTATTAAGTGCTGTTATAGGTATTTAGTGGACTTTAGATTTTATAAACAAAATATTTCTTCTGTCTCATTTAATGTTCTACCCCCTTGAATTTTATTTCATCTGAAATTTGTATTGTGATACTGTTTTCTTTTGAGAAGGAGAGATTGGGGGAATAGTAGTTAGCATTTGTCTGATATATCTTTTTCTATAACCTTATTTTAAAGTTTCTAGGATCTTATTTTAATGTAATTCCTGCAATAGTATACATTTTTTTTACATGTTTGTTTGGTTGGTTTTCTTGACCAATCTGGGAGTTTCTTCCTGGTGAATATAACCCAGATATATTTTATTGTTTCTAAGGATATATTTGGACCTATTCTTGCTATATTATTGTGTTTTCTTTGTTTTATTTTTCTTTCTTGCCTATTGTTGAATTAATAATGCTTTTGTTATATTGTTTTTCTTCCAGTTGTTTGAAACATATGCTAAACACATATTATTTATGTTTTTTTCTTAGTGGTTTCCATTTAATTATCAATGTAAATTTAAACATAATTAAAAATCAACATCTAGAATTGTTCTTATTATGAATCTGGCACCTTGTTCAATTATCCAAACTTCTTACTATAGGGCCTTGGTTCCCAGTCTCTTACATTTTATGGAGCAGTATAATTTCTGAAAAATAAATTGTGGACCTACATAGGGTTTTCAAATTTTATTTTGTCAAATAAGAACATAAAGAAATAACCTCAACCACTCTCATCTACTATTTTGTAATAGATAGGATATTTTATTGTCATCAAATTAAAAAGGACATCATCTCATAATAAAGGACAGTTTGAAACCAATCAATCAACAATCAATTAACCTTAATGGAAAACATTGTCCTTGTTTCTCTCATTTCACTATAGATCTATGAAAACTCCATCATGGCCCAAAACTGAATCAAGGACTGGCTTCTGGGAATCACCGACTCAACCAATTTCTTCCAGGCTCTTTTAGTTTCCCTACTTCCTACTGTTTCTTGAATATTCCAAACAATTTTCCTCCCTCCTTCCCTCCCTCCCTCCCTCCTTTCCTTCCTCTGTCCCTTCCTTCCTCCCTCCTTCCCTTTTTTTTCTCCCTTCCTTCTTTTTCTTCTTCTGCTCTTAAAAACTGAGGTTTCAATTATATGAGGGATATATTTAGAAGACTTTGCATAATTCAAAACTCACATAATTAAAGATTAACTTTCCCATGATCTGAGACGGTATTTCTGATGGTGAGTATTTCTTTTTACCTGCTGGAGTGGTAGTAGTGTGGACACTGTTTACAGTTCACTTTGCATAACATCATTGAAAATAAACAATTCCTTATGAATTAAACAATGTTTTTACAATGTTTTAGAAATTGCATAGTTTCAAATTTTGTTCGTAAATCGAGAAGTAATTAATATTTTTATTTCACATTCTTTCAAATTACTTCAATGCTGCATAATATGCAATTATCCTTCTTTCACATACTCCCTCTTCTGGCTTCTCTTTAGTGCTTGATAATAATCTCAATAGTTGCATCATGAACCTTCTCCCATTTTCCCCAAGAGAAGAGTTGCTATATTGATTGGGTAGAGCCGGAGTCCTTGGTTAGGCAAAATGAATGTTTGATAGTAAGTCTCCAATGCCTTAAAGGGGGGCTGACCCGGTGTCTGGTTTTTCAGGGACAATTCTGTTGAATTACATTAGCCACCACGAGGTCACCCTTGGTCAGGACTCAATAGCAGTTGTCTGTCTTGCCAGTACCACTCTCTTTGGGCATGTAGTTTCCAGGGGACAAGTTTACCTGGAGAGGGGCTGCCTCCTTCTTTGGTTCTGCCTTGGCCCCTACATCAGAGAGGAGAAGTTAGGCATAGTCTGTTCCTCAGCCTGCCACCCTAGCTTCAAGGCAAGGCAGTAACTGGTTCCTTTAGGCTTCAATACAGCGTTTACCTGAGGGTGGAGTACTGATGGCATGCATGATCAAAGACCAGTTAGAAGTTTTCTGGTACTTTCCTTTCTCTTTACGACGTAGTGGTTTGCTTCATCTGTGGTGTGTGTGTACAGCTCCCTGTGTAGGGAGAGAATGGAGGAATGAGTGTAGAATTACCAAAATCCCTCTTCCTCTCAAGCTTTTTGTGATAGTGAGGCAGTGTGGTTGCCCTTTTCCCATCCTCCCAGCTTCTAGAGGTTAGGGTTTGCATCTTGTTTACCTTTTTAGACTCTGTATCAGGCAGACCCTGATACACAAGATTTCTATTTGATCAAATGAAATTTCTTCTCTTTTAAACCTCTGAGTAGACAAGTCTTCTTTCTGGCTAAAGGAAGTATCATCCTCACTGTGTATTAACTATAATTTTCTCCTCTATGCACATGTTATTGTGCCTCTTCTAGTTACCTGCAGGCAGAGAACTAGAAATCTAGTCTCTGGATTAAAATTCCCCATTGTGATTCTGTGACCCAACAACTGAATCATTTTATTCTTCCTTGGAACTTCTCCAGTATTTTCTCATCCCTCTTTGGATAAGTACGCCAAGAGTGTGAGCCAAGTCTGGAGGGAGGCTCCTCATTGATACTTTTACATCCTCATCTCTCAGCTCAGCCCCTATTGTCTTAGGTTCCCCAAGGGCTTTATTCTCTATTTCTTAGCAGGTCATTAACCCTGTTTTGTTAATATAATATCTTGTACTTAAAGCCTTCATCCTTTGATTTTGTGGTTTGTTGAATTCAAAGTGACCTTGACAAATTATATTGTAGATTCATAACAATTCTGCCCCCATCTTCATGAACTATGTTAATCACTATTAGTAACTTATTGTAACGTATTTGTTTGACACTTTGTTCTAGAGCTGCACTATCCAATACAGCATCCCCTAACCACATGGAATACTGAAAATTAAATTAATTAAATTAAGTAAAATAAAATATTCAGTTTCTCAGTCACACCTGCCACACTTCAGGTGCTCAGTAGTCACGTGTGTCTAGTGGCTACCAGGTGGGAGAGCACAGATATAGTCTGTATTGGACAGTGCTGGTCTAGAAGGTTTTTTCAGCTTGAAGGAAAGTGGACTCCTTGATAACCTCAAATCATAGAATCAGACAAACTCTCTTCCAATAGTTGCCAATATTTTCATTCCTGAGAAGCTCTATTTATATTTTTCCCATTTAAAAAAGTTCAGCTTTGCAGGGTTCTTATTAAATAATGGATACAATTTTTCCCCATTTGTTCATTCAAGGCAGAAATAAATGTTAGCAATGGCATCTGTCAGGAGAGAGACATGACTACATTGAGCTGGTGTAATTGTAGTTAAAATTTAAAAATATTAGCAATTTATTTTTTAGTTTTTACAGAAGTAAACCTGTATTTTCTATATAAGTAATGCATTTCTCTAAATGGCTTTCAGATCTTTATTGTCTTTCCTGTTTCTAATTCTTTAAACTAACATGATTAATCCATGTACTATGGCCCCCCAAAATGAGATCCCACTGCTTTTGAGCAATCACCTTGACTGGTTTCCTTCGTTCTTGTGTCTAATCTTTTCTTCCTCTGATCTGATCTCTGCACCAATGGTCTCTAAAGTGGAGTCTTCACTCTAGGAGCTATGCAATATTAGAAGCTTTATCTTAATTTTTCCCCATTGGTTAGGATTTTCTACTTACTATGTATGCCTTATAATGTACATAATTTATTAATACAGCTCTACACATATATAATAATTTGTGTGTAGTACAGGTATATACTGTACTCAAATGTTTTACAATGATGGGATGCATGATCAAAGACCATTTTGAGTCCATTGTCTGCTGCTTTTTCTTGGGTCTGCAATGCCAGCTCCTATTCTGTCTCTGCTCTTCTGGTTTTAGCATTTGCATTTTTGCCTCCCCCTAACTTACACTAACCAGCTTTCCTCTCTGACATTTGGTTCACTAGAATGCTCCAGGTGGAACCCTTGCTTCACCGTAGCCCTGTGGACTCCAACCCCAGACAGTGGCCTCCTGACCAGCATCCTGCGAAGGAAGGCCCAGCTGTCCTACCTCTAACAGAGGGGCAGCTTAGACACCTTTCATGACTTTTGGGAGCCTTAGACATCCACAAAAGTTTAGGCTGGTAAACTTTGGTCTTTACAACCATCTTGTTTTATGTCTTTGTTTACTGGCTTGCAAGACAAATTTCATTCAGTATTTAACAAAAGCTCTAAAGAACAAATTAATATTGGTGAAAAGGTGCTATAGTGTATAAATATATATATATAAGTATATATATAGTGTATATATAAGTATATATAGTATAATATGGTATTTTTTTTTGAGATTTCCAAACAATGGTATAATTCTAGACCTCAGGACATTTGCCTATGAAATATTTTGTTTTGTTTTACCTTTTAATTTTTATTCTAGAAATACACATATCTTTAAGTTTCCTCTTTTAACCACATTCACCTATACAGTTCATTGCTATTGACTACACTCATAATAATGTGCTACCAGCCTTGAATCCCAGCTACTCCTGTTCACAGAACCTTGTCCACCAATTAATAGGGTGTCAGTTTGCCGAGTATCTGTTCTTCGTCTCATTCCTGAGCCATTCACGTCAAACTATACCTTAGACTTCATTTCATCGCACGTTTCACTGGTTTTCCATCCACCCTCTTGGCTCAATTCTTTTTCTTATTTCTTGGCTTTTGTAAGGTCTTGTCTTCCTGGCTCTGAACTGGACTTCTCTTGACAAGGGTTCTGGACCTACTCCTGCACTGCTTGGTAATGTCTTTCTTGGGAATGAATTTCCTGGGCCTTCATACCCTTCTCCCTGCTTGCTAATTATTCTCACTTTGTTTATCTCAGTCCTCCCGGTGATGCCAATACTTTCTTCAGCCTCTCACCTTGATTTTCATTAGGCTGTCTCAGGACCATTTCATTTATAGGTTGAAAGAGACCTCAGAGCTCATCTTGTTTAACATTTTCATTTCCTAAAAGTATGAACTAAAAGGAAAAGACTCACTCCAAGTTGCATAATTAAGGAGAAACAGAGCTTTATTGGGCTGCAAGTCTCCTGATTTGTGTTCTGGTTGTCTTTTCATTTAACCAACATTCCTAAAATGTTGTTGATCAAAAAAGCATTCCATGGTCAAATACATTTGGGCAACAATGGGATCAAATTTAAATAAGGTTTTTTGCTACAACGGTTGATGGGTAAGTACTCCTAAAATACATTTTTTCCTTTATCCATCAAGAATTCTTTTTAATTACAGATTACTTTAGTCTTTACTCTGTACTCAAAGTGCAAGGTGTTTAAAGACACTCTCATTCAGCTTAGCATTTTTCCAATGTAGGAGATATATGTAGGACTTTTGGCATGCTGCTTTGTGTTTAAATGGGTCTCTATTTGTCAAATCTTTAGATTTGGTTATAAATGTCAAGGTTAAATGCAGGTGAAACCAACAGTTCTAGCAAAGCCAGTCTGTTGTCAGGGAATTGGGCTCTTCCTGGAATTAGCATTCAGACACTGTCATCAGCACATAGACGTCCAATCAGGCCGTGTGCATTAGCCAAATTAGATGTGCTGATTAAAGATACAAATTATGTGATATGTGCTTATATATCAAAATAAAGTGGTTTTAGCTCAACAGGAGAGTGTTGCTTTGCTGTGCTTGTGTGGGGGCGGGGGGAATAGGGAGATAAGCAGAAGGAGTGTGATAAATTACCAAAAAAATTCTCTATTTTGGAATTTTTTAAACGCAATCTCTGGCAAAACTCTATTCCCCTCTATCTGTCATGGTTTCACAAGGAGATAATTTTAAAAAAATCAGTGTGACTATAATGTGAAATTTTTAGTAAGTGTAAAATCAGTTAAGAAATCAAATAAACTAAACATTACAATAGCCAAATGGGAAGTTGTAGAGTGCTGATGTTTATTAATACAGTTTCACTTTACGCCACTTGTAACAAACAGTAAGTGTGATTCCGGCTGGTGCCCTGTCACTTTAAGGAACAGCCTTAGTAAAGAGGCTTAGTCTTTAATGGAACTGAGAAATTATTTATCACCTCTCAAAATACAGCCACACACGTGAGTGGTCAGTGGGCAGAGGAAGGAGTCAGTTATAAAAGGCCTTGTACTACAGCTGAATTATTTTTATCTTTTATAAAATTGATAGGGCGGGGTAGAAGAAGAACAGATTATCTGCACTTGGAAAAACATAAAAATGATCATGAAGAGTTGCACTGAATGCTTAGCTGTTGCCATTGCAGACTTCCCCCTTAATCTCCTAAGTTACATTCTTCCAGGCCACCAGGATAAGTTTCTCTGGGTGCACGCTTCATTACATATTTCACCTCAGGCACTGAGAAGCAGGAGTTACCTTCTAGGATCCTTGCAACCTTTTATTTTTAATTATTTGCTAGAGAAGAGATTAGCAGTCGTTATACATATATCCTTTAAATTCTCTAATATTTCCTCTACAGAAGAAGTAGATATACAACAATTCATTTTCTTTGACCCTTTTACCTTATTTTAACAAACCTAGAATACTTTGGATTATAAAATACACAATTATTTTGTGTACCATTGTATTAGTCAGCCAAAGGGGTGCTAATGTGAAATACCAAAAATGGGTTGGTCTTTATAAAGGGTATTTATTTGGGGTAGAAGTCCACAGTTACCAGGCCATAAAGCATAAGTTTCTTCTCTCACCAAAGTCCATTGTCACGTGTTGGAGCAAGACAGCTGCCGACATTTGCCCAGGGTTCAGGCTTCTTGGGTTCCTCTCTTCCCGGGGCTGCGTTTCTCTCCCGGCTTAGCTCCTGTTTCCTCCACAAGGTCAGCTGTAGGCGATCAGGCAAACAGTTCGCTTCTCTTCTCCTGGGGCCTTCCTTCCAACATCAAAGCTGCTTCTCAAAAGACTGCTTCTCAAAATCTGCTTCAAAAACCTGCTCCGTCTGTCCTTTGCCTTGCCTTTTATAGTTGATTCCCCACCCACCAAGGTGTGGGGCTCAACACCCTAATCATAACCTAATCATGCCCAGATTAACAGATCAGTTTACAAGCATGATCCAATTATATTTTTGGGATTCATAATTACATCAAATTGGCCAACGGTGACAACCATTAATAAGAAAAGATGTTCATAGCTAAACTCTGACTTGCCATTATTTATAAGATGTAGTCCAAGTTCAGAGATGTTAAAATTTGAAAAAAAAAAAAGCATATTCTCATTAGTGAAATATGGACATATAATTTCTGGACCCATTTAAAAGACCTTGTTCTACACAGTATTTCCAGGGTTATTTGGAAGTTGACTTGTCACTTTGAGGTCACGTTGGTCATAGGTGCAAGAAGGTTTAGTTTTAAAAATAATTATCTATGCACTTGGGTTTTTGTAATTATTTACCTTTTCATTTCTTTAGGAATTATCTTCTTAATTGGATTGTAAGATGTCTTTTTATTAGGTCTTCTAATCCAGCCCATAGCTGTGGCCCTTGCAAATGGCAAGCATTGGCAGGCATTTCATTCATTCATTGAACAAATATATTTACATATTGAATAAATACGTACTATGTGCCAGGCCTGGTGCCATGTGGAGGGAAGCAGTGAACAAGAAACAGGTTCACCTTTCAAGGATCTCGCTCAACACTGGGAGAGGTAGACAAACAAACAAGCCTTTACAACACGGAATGAACACTGATGTGATATAGTGGTCCCAGGGTGCATGGGAGTTGAGCCTTGGCTCAGGAAAGGCTTTCCGGAGGCAGTGAGGTGGGAGACACGGAGGGCCGTGGTGGGAGTCAGCATTCCAGCAGAAACCTAGCAGGTGCAAAGGTCAGAATGTAAGTAGCACAAGGAGAGTTCAAGAAACTGGCAGAGGCTCAGCAAGGCTGGAGCATGGAGCTCAGATGGGGGCGAGGAGATGGGAAATAAGGTTGGAGATACAAGTTGGGACCGAATCACGAAAACCTTACCTTATAATTTTTATGATCCATTCAGTCATTTATCTTGTCAATTAGTCAATCACTAAACACTTAGCCTCTACTAAGTAGAGGGACACTGAAGAATCGTGATAGTAAATGCTTACATAGTGCCAGACACTCTTCCAAGTGTATTGGATAAATTGAGCATTTAATCTTCACAACAACCCATAAGATGATCGTTATTGTCATCTTATTTTGCAGATAAAAAAGTGAGGCACAGAGATGCTGAGTAAATTCCACAGCTGCGCAGTGGGATTCAACCCATACAGTCCGGCTCCACACTCAGTCTGCTTAACACCCCTCCACAATTCCATCCCGTAAGTGACAGCTCCTGCACTTATCACAGCAGTGACCCTGTTAGCTTGTTGACATGGTGATGAATGGAAGGGCTAGAATTCTCTCTTCTTTCCTGGCCAGAGGATAAAAGCATGTTGAAATTGCTCCCAGATAGAGGCGGTGAACGAAGCATCCCGCTCTCCATTAGTGACTGCGGAGATGCACCCACACCAGGCCGGACCCCCCAGCCCGGGACCCTGCCCCCAATATTGGCCTTTGTAGTGGAAGAACCTGTAAGCCATTTGCTTCTTGATCTTGATTTCAATAAAATAAATCTGAAACTGACCTCACTAAAATGTGTTTTACTGTCCCTTGTTAATTTTAGTTTACACGTGTCTTCACTTCCACTCTGCTGGGAGCTCTCCTTTCCTTGAAGCAGAGAGCTTTGTGTATTCTAGGTGCATCCTAAGATTCTCTGGCATGATTTAAAATCTCTTCTCACTTCTAAGAGAAGTGATTTTCAATAAGTCAGGGTGCAGGGATTCCTTTTAAAGAATTGGCTAAATATGTAGTCATTTAAAAAGTGATCATCATTTTCTTTGTGGATAAAATTGTGATTTGCATCATTTTTTACAAACACAATCACCAATTGGACTTCATTATAGGTTCCTGATGATTGCTAACATCATTCTCATGGGTAAAGAAAAGAAACACCGAAGCCACATAATCTAGCTGATTTCCTGCTGAAGCTGGAGAGCTAATTCTTAAAGTCTAGGTGTCTTTGCTGCCATTAATAAAAGGAGATTGGCAGCCTCACTCCTGTTCTGGTGATGCCTGTTAGACCCTACGCTTGTGGACTGAATGGTAGCTGGAACTTATATTCACAAGGCCCCAGCTAGAGGCCACAGGCTGACTGTGTGACCTTGGACATGTCACATGACCTTGCTAAGCTTCAGGTTTTTCACCTGTAACATGGGGTCAATGATTGGGGCAAGCACCTCAATGAGTCATGCCCTTGGATGATGCCCTCCCCTTGAGTATCTGCAAAAGCAGGATGGACTCCCACCCCAAATTTGATACAGATATGGAGGCTGATGACATTCCATGCACACAAAAGAATTTGAGAAAGAGTTTACTACAAGCATTTCCAGGGGAGAGCTGGGTGGTCACAGGCAGGTCTTGGGTTAACAGAGGGAGTGAATTTGGGCCCTTAAAACGGGAAAGGAGAGAGATGGGAAAAGTTCTCCCATGTGGGGGATTTAAGTTTCCTGCCAGTGCCAAAGGAAGAGACGAGTTCATGGGCCTTCTTAGCAGCTTGTCCAGATATGGGACAAAGGGGGAAGAGAAAGTGAGGTCTCAAAAGAATTTAACGTCAAAGAGCAAAAAATGAAGTCAGACTCTATATTACCAGGAAGAACCAGTGACTTGGTTCTAACCAATAGAACACGGCAAAGGTGATGAGCTCTCACTCCCTTGATGAGTCCATGCTATGGAAGACTCTGTCTTAGGTGCTCAAGAGAGAGACCACCCTTGCTGGCCTTCAAGAAGTTAGATGCTATGTTATCAGAGGGCCTCTGGACAAGAAAGTGTTGGAGACACAGAGGAACTGAGAGCAGTCCCCGGGCCAAGAGCCAGCAAGAACACAGGGCCCTCAGTCAGACAGTCTCAAGGAAATTAATTCTGCCAGCCACCTGGATGTGCACAGAAGCAGATTCTTCCCCAGCTGAACCTCCAGATGAAAACAGTCTGCCTGACAACTTGATTGTAGCATGGTGAGACCCTGAGCAGAGGCCCAGTTGGGCTGTAAGATAATAAATATGGATTTTTTAAGTGGCTAAGCTTCTGTGAGTTGTAATGACCCATAGAAGGAAACACTAGACCTCAACAGGTGGAGGTGCTCAGGCATCTGAGGAAAAAGCAGATTCACACCTTCCTTTTCAAGCTCACATCAGGCATAAGCTCCTGGCATGGAGTAACTGGTAGAATTGCTCACACTTCTTAAAATGTTGCTTTGATCCTTTTTTTGAGCCCTTAGAGTCAAATCCTAAATAGTTAAATGTGCAGATGATGTGATGTCCCTGTTAAAGCTTTGTATTACATTTTACAGTCTATAAACTTTCTTTCTTAAAGCCTAGCCCATCTCTATGGAGAATGCCAGCATTTTGCTTCTCACAGTTGGAGGCTGTTTCAGCTCCAGGATGCCTCCCACTGTTCCCTGCCACGTGGTCCCCCAAGGGTGGTTTACACCAACAGCTTGCCTCAAGGCTAGCAGGCAGGCAAGTCTGCTAGCAAGGTGGAATCTTGCATAACACACCAGAATCACAGGTGTGATGTCCCTGCAGCTCTGTCACAGTTAGAATCAAGTCCCAGGTCCCAGGGGAGGGGGTGACACAAGTGAATACCAGGAGATGGGATCATTGGGGGGGCATTGCAAAGTCTCTGGGCCACACATATTAAGCTAGGAATATGGATATTTGCACTAGAAGGGGCCCCAAAGGCAAGTCAACTCAGTGCTTCCTCAGCTTTACCTATACAAACAAATCACCTCTGGAGTAAAAAATAAATAGCCAGATCCCTAGAGCCCCCTCCAAACCCTCAGGATCATTCTCTCGAGAGGTGGAGTCCAGGTAAATCCACGGTGATGGGCAACCATAATTGGAAACTACTGCTCCAGTCCAAATACCCCCTTTTACAGATGAGACACTTGGGCTCAGAGTGGGAAAATGATTAACCCAAGATCACATAGTACCTCAGAGGCAGAGCCAAGCCTAGAACTCAGGGCTCCTAGATTTCACTTTGTGCTTTTTCTATTATTTCATATATCATGCTGACGTGTTCATTTGGAATTTGTGGACTAAATTTTACCTCTTCCCAAGCTGTGAGGAGAGCGGGGGTGGGAGGAGCTCCACCAGCAAACTACTTATTTTCAGAGGTGTACTGGAGCCGGCTCACACTGTTTTGTAATAGCTGATTGTGAGCATCTCTTCCCAACATCTCATTTCAATGACTCAGACCTGGCCGTGGTGCAAATATTTACACCATGAAAATCGGCAAATGCTGTAAATCAGATTTTCCAGCCATCACCCCTTCCTGGGGGGTTGGTAGCTCTTCGCCAGCTCACCACTGCTTATTTTAATCTGGAAAAAAAAAAAAAAGCAGGAACATACTTATTTAGGAAAATACAATGAATATTCTAAAACAATGTTTACTCTTGGCCTTAATGGAAGGAGAGCTATGTAAACTAACAGTGTGAACAATAATGCAGCGCGTGAAACTTGCATCTCCGTTCTTAGCCTGACACAATCCTGACACATAGTAAATGCCTGCTGGATGGCTGAAGAATGGTTATTTCCCCGTTTAGGAGTTTATTTCCCCCTTTTTCTTGCCTCCCAAGTGAGAGTGGCCTGGTTGTGTTCCCATGCAGGCTGTTAATTTATCCTGGAAGCAGAGCTTGCCTCCCATTTCCCTCCCGTTTTCCAGGGGCTCTGGCCACAGGGTCTGTATGTCACCAGCTCTGTAAGGTACGACATTGGCTGATTCCAGGCACATCTCCTCAAGCCGGATTCTTGAAGTAGAGGTTTGTGAGACCTTTTACCCGCTTTGGGATGTCAGGGGGAAAAACCAGCAAGTTATTTACAGGAAATAAAATCTTATGTTGGATTCACAGAGAGAAACTTTCCACCGACTTCTGCCCAGAGGGAGCCTCGAGGAAGTGTTTCTGTCAGTTCAGTTTCACAGCAATGAAGCGTCACTTTGAGCTTTGATTTTATTGGAATCTCAGAGGCCTGGTCTCCCAGGATCTAGCAGAAAGCCAGATTGTCCTTGAAAACAGTTCTGAGGAATTTTCCCTTGATGTAAGGTGCTTGCTCGTTCTGTGGTGCGCCAGTGCTTTTGAGTCCAAATTGGGCACTGAGAAGTTCCTATAGACCCTTCTCCTTCACCCTCCTACTTATTGATCCTCAACTGCTGAGCCCTGTTCTCTTTGTCTTTGAGGGAAGTCCGTTTGAAGAAAACGGCAGCATGGTTTAATGGAAAAAGCCCGGGTTTGATGTCAGACCTGCGGGGCTCTGTCACTTCCAGGTTGTGTTACCTCAGTGCCAGTTACTCTCTGGGACTGTTTTGTAAGATGGAACCAATAATATCTGCTCTTTAAGCTTATTTTTCTTTTAAGGAGTCAATAAAAATTACACGTAAAAATGTTGAGTATAAGGACCCAATGAGTGGTAGTGCCCTCTAGTGGACTTTCCCTATACTTGCAATAGTAAGTATTTATAGAGCATTTGCAATATTTGTGAATATTCACGCTATTTGACATTTTTACATGCTTTATTTCATTTTATCCTTACAGCAACCCTCTTTAGTTTAGGAGAACACATTTCATTTCATCAAGGAAGACTTTCTTCATAATTTTACCTAAGTTTACCTCATCTATCCATCATAGAATTCCAATATCCTAGTTTATTTTCTTAACAGCACTTACCATTATCTGAAATTGTACCCTTTATCTGTTACATATTTATTGTCTGCCTCCTTCTGTTAAAATATAAACTCAAATGAGGAAAGGAACTTTGTTTCAATCTCAATTGTACCCCCAGTGTCCGAAACAGTGCCTGACATACAACAGATTATCAATAATAATTTTTGAATGAATAAAATTGTTATCATCTTTATTTTGCCCCATGAAGAAACACAAACTTAGAAATGTTAAGTGAATGGCCCAAGGTTATAGAGGCATTAGAAGTGGAAAAATTTTTTTTTGGAATTTGGATTGTTGACTCTAGAATCCATGCACTTAATTCCTACTCTAGTCAGGCTTGTGATCCATGCATCAAGTCTTTATACACATTTACATACAACCAATGTGATTGTGTTTCTTAAAGTCTATGTAAGCATCATCATGGGTCCAACAATGTATTAGGGGAGAATAGAGTCAGAAAAGAAGTTTAAAACACAGGTCTTTACTTAGAAAAATCTTAAATCCTAACTGGGAAAATAAAGGGGGCACCGGGAAACAGAAAGTAACTTAAGAATATGCTTGGTTAAGTTCTCAAAAATTGAAGAGGAGAGTATGTGGCTGTCTTTCATCAGAGGTGGGGTGATCACAGGAACAAAACCCAAAGTTAGTTTTGTTCCCAAGTCCTCTCTACAACTCATTCATCCATTTATCCAACAAACATTAAATACCTACTAAGTGCCAGGCATGGTGGTCATCATGCCCTTTGGATATACAGAGGAGTTGTTGGTCCTCCACACTCATGGTTTATTGGGAAACTCATACATATGCAGAGTTAATTATGATGCAATATGTTTGGTATAATCACAAGGCTTTGTATAGGGCACCTGACATATCTTAGGAAGAGAGAAGAAATAAGGTGAGGATAGTAGTTAGAGACCAGTTGCTACATTAGAGAGTTTGGCCTTTCCTCTCCAGGTCAGTGGTTCTCAACTGGGGTGATTTTGCCCCTCTAGGGGACATTTGTAAATATCTGGAGATATTTTATAATTGTCACAACTGGTGGAGGTGGGGGAAGCTATGATGCTACTGGCATCTAGTGGGATGCTACTAAACATCCTACACTGCAGGACAGCTTGCCATGGCAAAGAATTTTCTGTCCTAAATGCCAATAGTGCTGAGGTTGAGACATCCAGTTCTTTGTAATAAGGAGTTATTGGAGGACTTTAAGTAAGTGAATAGCATGGCCACATTCTTGTATTAGACAATTGGTAGCTGAACGGAGGGCTGATTCGAGGGGCTAAGAGTTGAGGCTGGAGGTTAGACTCCTGAAGCAGCACAGGTGAGACCTGGTGAGTAGAATCTTTGCAGAGGAATGGAGGAAAGGGCTGAATTTGAAGACTTAGTGATTGTTTGGATATGAGTCAGGAAAGAAGGAATGGTCAAGTTTATGTCTTGCATGATGGGATGTATGGTGCTAGCATTACACCAGGTCAACCCAAGAGGAAGAATAGATATTGGCAAGAAGAAATGAGATCAACTTAAGCAGACTGGGTTTGAGCTACCCATGGGTCATCCAGGCATAGATGACCAGCTGGCAGATATGGACATACATATCTGAAGCTTAGAGAAACTTGATTTTGGAGTCACCAGCATAAAGTAGTGGATAAAAACCAGAAGACTATATTCATTCATCAAAGGATTATATGTAGAATGAAAACAGAAGAGACTCTAGACTATTGCTCTTAGAAATACACACACAGGAAAGGGGCAGATAGAGGGAGAGGAACTCTTGAAAGAAACCAAGGAGAAATTTTCTGAGAGATAGGAGGGTTAGGAGAAAGGGGTGTCAGGGAAGTGAAGGGAAGAGTAGGTTGCATGAAGAAATGAGTGGTCAACAGAGTTCAATGTTGCTAACACTTCCTAACAGAAGGGCTGAAAAGCATCCATCGAGTTTGGCAATTCAAAAACATAGAAGACCTTGAAGAAAGCATTTCATTAGTCTGATAGTGGCAGAAACCAAATTATTCATAGGTTAAAGAGTGAATGGAGGGAAGCGGATGTGGCTCAATTGATAGGGCTCCCGTTTACCATATGGGAGGCCCCGGGTTCGCTTCCCGGGGCCTCCTGGTGAAGGCAAGCCAACCCGCGTGGCTCGGTGAGCTGACGCAGCAAGACCTTGCAACAAAAAGGAGACAAGCAGACACAGAAAAACACACAGCAAATGGACACAGAGAAGACAAGCAGCAAGGGGGGGATAAATAAATAAATAAATAAATCTTTAAAAAAAAAAAAAAGAGTGAATGGAAACGGCAAGAGTGCAGATAGACAGTTACTACCTGAGATTACTCCTTCTAGAAGTTTGGCTGAGAAGGAAAGGAGAAAGAGAAAAGTGAGGTTAAAGGATATTGCAAACAGCTTAAATCAGTTTGGCCATGCCCAACTCCTTAGTTGTCTTTCATTAATAACAGTAGCTACCAAAATTTTTGCATGTGTGTGCATGAAAACTATTCCTGCACAACCTCACTGTCAGGTTATAATGAAAGGAAGTCTCAGACCAATTTCTGACACACATACAAACCCTTATTCAGCAAGCATTTATTATCCAGCAGGCACAAACACATCCAAATGTTCTGAAAGTCTCATAAAATTCCAATTTGCTGACCTTTAAGGTGATTGAACTTCACTTTGATGAAAGGTTCATTTGAGGTTGACTTGACAGTATTCCAGAGGTACAATTATATTACCTTCTGGTTATTATCAGACAATCAGAAATCTTCAGACCCAATGGCTGGATGCTTTTAGGAATCAAGTCTCAGGTACCATTTCAAAAATGGGAGTTTATTAGAGTCTCCAAGCCTGACTGGAGTATCTTTAACACAGTTGGGCCACCTCACATATCTTCTTCTTCTTCTCCTCACTACCCTGAGTGCCTGTGTTGGCCCTCATTCCCAGGTCTCACAGTCTCTCTCTGACCTACTAAGCTTGCCAGGAAACCTGGTTCTCCACTCTCCTGAGCTTCCAGGACTCTGGTTGTCACTCAGCTGAGGTTGGGTTTTAAAGCTCCGGGGCTGCCATTGTCACCTATGGGAGTGATGAAAGCAAAATGCAGGTTCTGGTACATTGGACTGGCAATTCTGGGTGCTACATCAACATCTTGATGAATAGAGCTAATAGTCATGATTGTGATGAATTTTTGCATTGTTCAATGCTGTATGCCAAATATTTCACATATGTGACTTCATTAAATCTCTCAACAACCCTATGAAGAATCACATATCTTCTTGAATACCACAAATTTCACCAAAGAGAGTCCATTTCTAATATCCATTATACTAACTGACAAGCCACTAATTTCACCAATGAAAGCCATTTCTGACACTCATTGTGTTAGTTATCACAGCTTCTAGAGTTAACGAAGGTAGGGATGGCAGAACTGCTTGTAGCACCCTCCTCAGGAATGTGGGCTTCCTATTAGAATGTTACTGGGGTTCAGCTTGGCTGAACACACGCATCGTGTCATATTTCCTGTGGTGGTGTATTTTAAATTAAGGACACCATTGGCAAGGGGGATTTGTTTTCTAGAAAGGGATACATGTGGGCTTAGGGGGAAAATTTGGGGGAGAAGAAGACTTTGAAGATACAGAAGAAAAAGGCAATAGTGACTGATATCCATTGATAAATCTTTCCAATCAGTGAAACCAGCAGGTGCCTCTTAATGTGCCTTTTTCTATTGTCTTTTGCCAAAAAATTGTCTTCCTTTTTACTTTTCAGCTCAGTTACAGATTTTTTAAAAATCTAAGCTGCAATTAATATAGTATCTAAGGTGGCCAACTCATCCTAGGTTGCCTGGACTTTTCTGGTTTTAGCATCGCAGGATCCCCCTCAGTCCCATGCAAATCAGGACAGTTGGTGACTGTTCTTGTATTTGCTTGACCAGAATTTCGTTCTTCTCTGTCCTACCTCCCCTCTTTCCTCTTATATTTTGCAATGAATTAATAAGATCTTTTTATTTCCTATTTCCTGAGCTAGGGCAGTTCTGTTATGTTGACCTGGGTGAAAGAGTGGGAGAGGTTACTATCTGAGGATACTCTGGCAACTGGACAGTCAAGATTTCCATCCTCTGGGCTGCCACTGCTGGTAAGTAGCTGCTGAGCTTCTGGAAATGTCATAGGGATGGGCCATTGATTAGTTTAATCAATTTGCTGAATCCCTCAAACTTAGGTCTATGTTAAAGAGCATTGATTAGAAAATTCTTACAATATATAATGTAAGTAGATTGATCTGTATATGCATATATATATATATGAGAGATTGAATATATTATGAAGTTTTTTTTCTCTTTCCTTGGCATATATACTTGTTTGCTCCTGACTAAGTCAAGAGCAGAGAGATAATTTCTAACTTACATTGAACTCAGCTCCTTGGAATGCAATTGATAGCAAGCTGTAAGACAAAGGGCTTCTGAGCAAGGGAGAGGACACCAATCAAATACACTAAATTCGTGTAATTTAAGCACTATAAGAATGCTTTAGGCCATCACTATTTGCCTATAGATTGATGCTTTATACACTTTAAAGTCCTGTGTTTCTCTTTCTAAGCTCTTAGCAATTTAGAGCTAAATGAGCAGTGTGGACGTTGCTGGAAGGCAGGTTGACAGAAGGGAGAGGTGCCCACATATCCCAGGAACTCTATGGAGACAGAAAAATTGTAACATACACTTGCAGAATACACAGAGGTTTGGAGTTGTTTAGTTGTGAGGCACACAATGCCACATACCCTGATAAGACCTGAGAATACCATGGTGATAACAGTAATGAAAATAATGCTTATAAAAATGTGTATGACATCTACAGTGCCCCAGGCACTGTTCTGTATGCACTGTGCCACAACTGTAATATGTAACGGGGATTATTACCTTCCTGTTTTACAGAGGAGAAATCTAAGGGCCAGGGAAGTTACATGGTTTTTCTATGATGACACAGCTAGTAAATGGTGGATCCAGGATTTGTACCAGACAGTCGCATTCCAGAGTCTGTGTTCTTGACTATTGCACTGTGACCATGAGTCATCACAGATAGGTTAAATCACGCTTCATATCTTCTGCTTAACAAGATGGCTTTTGACCCTGTGTGCGCACACGTGTGTATGTATGTGTGACCCCCCTAGCATTATCTGTTTCCCACCATGGCATTGATAGCTCTCATTGCTCTCAGCTTTCAGCAGGAGGTCTTTCTCAGATATGGGTTCTTGGGAGCCTCTGTGTGTGCCACAAGTGTGGTCCTTGAGCAGAACTGGGCAGGAACTGCTATATTTTGCTTGTGATATGAATAAATTTAAAGAAAGACTGCGTTGGTCAAAAAGGGAGGGAGACGGGTTAGTGATGGTACGCTATAGAGAGAGAAAAGTTAAAGATGCAGATGCTGATTCTGTCCACATCCCTACAAGCTATGAAAAGCGAGGGTCTCTTAGCAGGTGCCTCTCTGGAGATGTGTCATGCACTGTTCTAGCCCTGAGAATTAGACTGTGAACAAGACGACAAGACACGTGGTGCCAGTCCTCATAGGGCTTCCATCCTAATGGAAGGAAAACAGACAATAAAAATGTAGATAAATCAATCATGAAGACAATTTCCAACAGTGATAAATGCTCTCAAGAAAGAATGACTGGAAACAGGGGCATGGCTCCTTAGAACTGACGTTAAGACGAAGCCAGCCACTTGACATAGTGAAAACAGGGCATTTCAGGCGTATACACTGTGACAGCTTGACATTATTTTATGAATCGCAAAAAAAGAAAGATTGTGTTTGTAAACTGACCTATTCCTCTGGGTGTGATACCTTTTGATTGCATTGGATTTGACTGAGATGTCTTTGATTGGATTACCTCTTAAGAGTAAGCTTTTAGATTTGACTAATTCAGAGGGCGTGACTCAGGTTGAGTACCCGCTCCCTTGCTGGGTCTGATATAAAATGGACACTCACTCAAGAAGATACACGGGAGGAGAGAGAGCTCTGTCATTTTTAAAAAATATATATTCTTTTAATTTATTGAAGTATATCACTCATGCATAAACATAAGCATATAGTAATAGTTGTGAACTTACAAACATACATAACATCGTACAGGGCTCTCATCCCTCACCCCACCACCAAAACCTTGATTGTTATGAAACATTTTTAACTAATGATGAAAGAGCATCCTCAAAATATTACTACTAACCAAAGTATCTTACATTTGGTGTATTTTTCCCTCAACCCACCCTATTATTATTATTATTATTTTTATTGTGGGTAAATCAAATTTTTCACAATACAGACCAATATTTGTAAAATGATATATAAATATATATGCATATATGTGCATTTGCTTACATAAATGTTATATATATATATATATATATATTTTTTAAAAGATGCTTAGATTACATAAATGTTACACAAAAATTACAGGGATTCCCATGTTCCCCTCCTCCCACACCTCCCATAACATCCCACATAAACATCTTTCATTAGTGGGGCACATCACCTGCAATGGATGTACACATCCTGGGGCTTTGCCACTAAGCATGGACCATAGTTCACATTGTAGACCACACTCTCTCCCACACAGTTCTGCATGTTATGTGCTGATGTAAAATGGCCTATATCCGTCATTGTAATGTCACTGAGGATAATTCCCAAGTCCTGAAAAAGCCCCTGTATTACAACTGCTTTTCCCTTCCCTGCTCTGAAAGCGTCTAGTGGCCACTGGCTCTACCTCACTGTTATAATTTCTTCCATTGTTTGAATCACATTATGTCTACAACAGAATACCAGTAAGTCCACTCTAGTCCATAGCTCTTCCCCCAATCCTGAGGAGTCTGGGATGGTGATGTCCACTCCACCTCCAAGTGAGAGGGGGCTTATATCCCATGGATATGGTGGATGGGATTATCCTGCCTGCAGCTGCAGGCTCTCTCCATTCCCTGGGATGGCCATTGTCCATCATCATCTCCTCACCAGGTGACTTGGGTGAGTCCATTGGAGCTCTGTCATTTTTGATACTCCTGGGGAGAGAGGAGCCATTTGCCTGATAGTTTGCAGCTGAATTTGGTTAGATAACAGAACAGCTGAGACTGAAATAGAAGGCCTAGAAAAAAACGAACCTTATGCCAGCCTGAAACCGAGAGAGAGGAAGACCAGAGGGGAGGGCTGAACCCTCACAGAGATTGCCCACCATCTTGCTTCAACATGTGGCAGCTGACTTGGGTGAGAAAGTAACCTATTATGGTACCTTGAGTTGGACTTTCCATGGCCTTGGGACATAAAGATTTTACCCCAAATAAATACCTTTTATAAAAGCCAACAGATTTCTGGTACTTTGCATCGGCAATAATTGGCACACTGATACACACACAAACCATCCTGTCCTATGCCTGTTATAGCATTTAGTTAATGTGATTTGGTTAATGTGGGGTGTTATCCTAGTGAGGTGGAGATTTTGGATTTGAGATGCTGAAGGCCAGACTCCAGATGAAATCACCATACGAGGTATCTTCGTGCCAGCTAGCTGGTCTTCTCAAGGTGCCACACTGATTTTGTGTCTTTTTTTAAACTTCAATGGCACCCACAGTTGAACTGACCTCAGTATTGGAAACGATAGGAGTAGGTCACTTCAGAAAATTCACTGAAACCAAATCGTTTAAGGAAATCCGTAGCAGACTATGATCTGTAGAAAGTAAACTGTAGGGACGTACTGCCCCCACTCCCACCCCCCCAAAAAAAACAAAATAAATGAGAATGGTGTTTCAATATTAATGCTTTCTGATTCGGAAAGTTGTAATTTGTGGATTTTATGACAGTTGGAAGTGGGGATGCAGCTGCCTCACCAAATTCATTTAGGTAGGAGCATGTGTGACAATGATTTGGCCAAGAGTCCTAGGCAAACGGCAATAACAGTTCAGAAATATGGATTCAAGTGAGGATCTTATTATGTGCAATAATTTCCCCAAAGCTTGATGTATAATCTGATGCCACTCACTTGGAGGTTCAGAAATTCATGGAGTACTACAATGGTGAGCAGGACTCCAGCCTTTTGGGAATATCTTACAACTTCCTGATCACTGGAACCTTTTATATTTCCATGTCTCCCCCTCCCCCGTCAATCCCTCCCCTATGATATCCTTCTTCCTCTCTCCATCTGGAAAACTATTCCACATTAGGACGCCTGGGAAGTGCTACCTGATTCCTTCAGCCACAGTTCATCATTCCCCCAAAGGATGCCCAGTGGACTTTGCATACCCCCTTAGAGCTTTTTCCAAGTCGGCTTCTAATTTATCTGATTACATATCTGTCCCTTCCACTAGACCAGGGCTCAACAATTTTTTCCTGTAAAGGTCCAGTGTTTTAGTTTCCTTGGCTGCTCAAGCAAATCAATGGGTTGGCTTAAACAATGGGAATTTATTAGCTTGTGGTTTTGAGGCTGGGAGAAAGTCCACATCAAGATGTCATCAAGGTAATGCTTTCTTCCTGAAGACTGTGGTGTTCTGGGGCTGGCTGCTGGTGAGCCTTGGTCCTGGGCTTCTCTGTCACATGGCAAAGCACATGGTGGCCTCTCCAAGCCCCTCCCTTATCTTCTGGGTTCCATTGACCTTTAGCTCCTTGCTTCCTGTGTCTTTTTTCTCTCTATCTGTCTAAATTTCTGCTTATAAAGTACTGCAGTAATAGGATTAAGACCCATCCTGATTGAGGTGAGCCACACCTTAACTGAGGTAATACCTTGAAGAGATTTTTTTTTTTTTTTACAATGGGTCCACACCCATAGGGATGGTAAAATTTAAGAACATGTTCTCTGAGGGTATATACAGCTTCAAACCACCATACCCAGAGAGTAAATATCTTAGGCTTTGGGGTCCATTTGATTTTTGTAACAACTAGTTAATTCTGATGGTATACCACAAAAGCAGCCATAGACAATATGTAAATAAGTGGGAATGGTTGGGTTACAACAAAACTTTATTTATGGACACTGAGATTTAAATTTCATATAACCAAAAATTTCATGTATCACAAAATAATTATTTTTCTTTTGATTTTTTTCAACCACTTAAAAATGTAAATATAATTCTTAGCTCACAGACCACATAAAAACAGGCAGCTGGTCAGATATGGCCCATGGGCTATAGTTTGCAGACTGTGTTAGTTTCCGATTGCTGCAAAACAAATTGCACTAACTGAGCAGCTGAAAACAATACACATTCATTAACTCAGCTTCAGTGAGTCAGGAACCCAGGCATGCTCAGATATTCAAAAGACTGCAGTTGAGGTATTGGCCTGGTTATGTTTTCATCTGAGGGCTTGACTGGGGAAGAATTCATTTCCAAGCGTATGCACGTTGTTGGCAGAATTAATTTCCTTGTGACTATATGACTGCAACTGCTGGCTGTCACCTGGAGGCAGCTTGCGGCTTCTTGTCATGTGGCGTTTCTCTATGTGGGTGCTTACTTTATCAAGCTGGCAAGAATGTATAATGTACTTATACACTGTACATATACATACACTTTATACAATGTAATCTAATCAGGGGGAGTGACATCCCATCACTTTGCTATTGGTTAGAAGCAAGTTACAGATCACACCACTCTCTAGGAAAGGAGATTAAAGAAGAACATGAATACCAGAAGGTGGGAATCATGGGGAGAGGGTCTTCTTAGGGTCTGTCCACCACACCTGCTCCTGCACTAGGTGATAAATTCCTGGAGGCAGGAGCTGTGGAAGGGGCTATGAATCATTTTCGTATCCTCAACATTTAGAACACTGTCTGGCTCAGTAAACATTGATTGAAAAAAATGCATGGATGACTGCTTATTGCCAGTTAAAACAGTACCACAGAGTTCTTGCAATTCTCCAATAAATAGTCATAATTTTGCAATCCTTTCTGATTCAGGGCTGTAGATAACACTAAGACTTGTTTTGGGGAGTTAGGACTTTAGCAGAAAGCTACATTTGGCCTACATTTTTGAATTTGGGATCATAGCTAGATTGAGTTCATTAGGTATAGGGAAAACTTTCCATGTGGTGGATAATGAATGCTTTAAACCACACTCCAGTCAATCAGCATTAAAAAAAATGTGAACTAGGGTGATCCATTTTGAAGTTCTAAACAGGGTGCTGGCAAGGTGAAAAATTTCCAGAAGCAATTTTCTAAGACATGCCAAATGCAGCTTTTCTGGTTTCATTTCCCTGAATTTGTATATAAATAAAGGCTATAAACTTTCAAGAAATAATAGGAAAAAAGTGAGAGAGAGTTGGAATGTGAAGTTTGAAGGGAAAAATAATGATACTGAAGTAGGTGTCTATACAGTGAGCATGATAGTGGACAAGAACATCTGAATTTCTAGACTCTCCCCAGAGCCTCAATAAGAATATTCTGATTGAACCACTTAGAGCCAGAGTCTTAACACCTGTTCCATCTGCCAGCCTCCATAAACACCAACATTTACTGCTACCTATTACAACTTCTGTTGTGTTATTGACCCAATTACCTATCTGTCTCTTCTACTTCTGTTTTATGGTTCATCTGGTTATTTTCTTCCCATTCAGAGATGGATTTGGGATGAGAGTTCCCTTTTATGTGGTTTATTTTGTATCTTGAATGGAACAGATGGTTTCTCTAAATGCACAGCTGGTTGTGGACTATAAAAGAGCCAATGTAAAGTGAACTTGGCTTTCCTTTCCTGTTTGGGAAATATCCTCTTTTATTGGGATTAAGAAAAATCTTCTTTTAATAAACAAATCATAAAAGTCAGAGCCTGAATTTTTGCATTCAAATAGCCGAATGGTCTTTTGTCAGCTTTGAGGTGAACTGCTTTGGGGTGCCATCTTGCCAATTATAACCTTGGTGTCATCCTCCTGACTCAAGGAAATAAAGTGCATGTTACCCAGGAGGTCAAGTCAGAAGACTTGAGTAATAGCTTGAGCTCTGACTTTGAGCATTCAATTTCACCAGACCTGTTTCCACATGTTGTTTGAGATGACTGAACTAGATCTTCAAAGGTTCTTCAAACTCAAATTCTGTGACTCAAGGTTTATCTTCAGAATTTAAAAAAAATTTAAATATTTATTGTGTTTAGATGATGTTTAGATTTTTTTAAAAACTTTGATGAATTAATTTATGATTTTTACTTTAACAAAATGCATGTTCAACCAAAACCCCATCTTTATTAAGAAATTCATATAGGAAAAATACCTTTGTTATTATAAATCTCTCCATCTCCTAACCAAACTTACTAAAATAAGTGTGTGTTAATATGATTTTTGATAGCATGAAGTTGCATGGGAATACCATTATTACTTGATAGCAGATCAAGTTGTTACCATGCTAGATACTGGGGGTGCAAAGATGAATAAAATGTGTTTCATGTCCATCTCTTGTTTAAAACTCTTCGGTGTTGCCTTTCGTTTCATCCACTTGCTAAAGAGGCATTTATTGAGCACTTACCATGTTTCACACACTGGATTTAATTGGCCTACTGGGTGAATAAGACAGATGAGGTACCTGCCTCTAAGAAACTTACTTTTCTATTGGGAGAATCATGAAATAAACATGCAAACAGCAAATAAATGAGAACTTTTC
This sequence comes from Cabassous unicinctus, assembly GCA_029593785.1. Taxonomy (NCBI): domain Eukaryota; kingdom Metazoa; phylum Chordata; class Mammalia; order Cingulata; family Chlamyphoridae; genus Cabassous; species Cabassous unicinctus. Next base: position 21,594 of record JAQZBX010006459.1, on the reverse strand, counting down.
AGATTGAGGTACGTGCTTGGAAGAAATAAACAGAGTTATGTGGGAAATAGTTAATCAGGGACGGTCTTATTTTTCAGATGTGATCAGGACATCCCATCTGAGGACGCATCATTTGAACTTGGATCACGGCAAGGGGGAGACAGAAGGATACAGTGGAAACAGCATATGTAAAGTACCTGAGATGGGAAATATCCAGAGAGATTTAAAGCAAATGAAACAAAGAGAAATACAGGCATACCTCATTTTATTGCACTGAACTTTATTGCACTTCACAAATAATGCACTTTTTACAAACGGAAAGTTTGTATCAACCCTGCATTGAGCATATCTGTTTGCATCATTTTTATATCAGCATGTGCTCACTTCATGTCTCTGTGTCACATTTTGATAATCCCCTCAATATTTCAAAGATTTTCATTATTATTTATGTTATGGTGATCTGTGTTCAGTGATCTTTGATGCTACTATTGTAACTGTTTTGGGGTGCCATGAACTGTGCCTATAAAAGATGCTGAACTTAATCAATAAATGTTGTGTGTGTTCTGACTGCTTCCCTAACTGGCTGTTCCTCCATCTCTCTCCCTTTCCTGGGGCCTCCTTATTCCCTGAGATACAACAATATCAAAATTAGGCCAACTAATAATCCTACAATGGCCTCTAAGTGTTGAAGTATTAGTAAGGTATGCACGTCTCTCACTTTAAATCAAAAGCTAGAAATGATTAAGCTTAGTGTATTAGTCACCAAAGGGGTGCTGATTCAAAATGCCAGAAATCTGTTGGCTTTTATAAAGGATATTTATTTGGGGTAGAAGTTTACAGTTACCAGGCCATAAAGCATAAGTTACTTCCCTCACCAAAGTCTTGCCATGTATTGGAGCAAGATGGCTGCCAATGTCTGCAAGAGTTGAGGCTTCCTCTTCCTCTTATGGCTGTGGTCCCAGCAGTTGTAGGCTGGGATAAGTCTGTCTCTCTCCCATGGCTTGTTTCTTTCCCAGCTCAGCTACTCTGCTCTCTCCACAAGGCCAGTTGTAGACTATCAGGTGAACGGCTCATCTCTCTTCCCGGGGCCTCTGCCGTGTGTAATGGAGCCTTCTCTCTTTCCTCATGTATCTGCTTCTCTGTGTGTTTACTTTCTGGGGCTTCAGCATCTAAAACTCCAACGCCTCCTCTGCCATGTCATTTTCTTTGTGAGTACCCACCCCCTCTGTTGGTGGGGACTCAACATCCTACCGATGTGGGCCAATCAAAGGTTTAATCATAATTTAATCAAGCAAAAGTGAAACCTCTGAATCCAGTGCAATCTAATATACCCAGAGGAACAGGCCAGTTTACAAACATAATCCAATATCTATTTTTGGAATTCATAAACAATATCAAACTGCTACACTTAATGAAGAAGGTATGTCAAAAGCCAAGACAGACTGAAAGCTAGGCCTCTCATGCCAAACAGTTAGCCAAGTTGTAGATGCAAAGGAAAAGTTCTTGAAGGAAATTATGTGCTACTCTAATACACAAGAATGGTAAGAAAGCAAAACAGCCTTATTACCGATAAGAAGAAAGTTTTAGTGGTCTGGGTAGAAGATCAAACCAACCACGATATTCCCTTAAGCCAAAGCCTAATCCAGAACAAGGTCCTAACACTCTTCAATTCTATGAGAATTGAAAGAAGTGAGTAAGCTGAAGAAGAAGAGTTTGAAGCTAGCAGAGGTTAGTTCATGAGGTTTAAGGAGAGAAGTGATCTCCATAACATAAAAGTACAAAGTGGAGCAGCAAGTTCTGATGTAGAAGCTGCCGCAAGTTATCCAGAAGATTTAGCTAAGATCATTGATGAAGGAGCCTACCAAAAACCAGAATTTTCAATGTAGATGAAAAGCCTTCTATTGGAAGAGATGCCCTCTAGGACTTTTCCAATTATGGAGAAGAAGTCAATGCCTGGCTTCAAATCTTCAAAATGACAGGCTGACTCTCTTGTAGGTTCTAATGCAACAATGACTTTAGGTGGAAGCCAATGCTCATTTACCATTCCAAAAATCCTAGGGGCTATAAGAATTTTGTCAAATCTACTCTGCCTGTGCTCTATAAATGGAACAACAAAGCATGGATGACAGCACATCTGTTTACAACATGGTTTATTGAATATTTTAAGCCCCCTTTTGAGATCTACTTCTCAGAAAAAAATATTCCTCTCAAAATGACTGCTCATTGATAAAGCATCTGGTCAACTAAGAGCTCTGATGGAGATGCATAGTGACATGAATGTTATTTTCATACCTGCTAACACAATGTCCAATCTGCAGCCTACGGATCAAGGAGTAATTTCAACTTTTGAGTTTTATTATTTAAGAAATACATTTCATAAAGGTATAGTTGTCATAGATGGTGATTCTGCTGATGAATCTGGGCAAAATAAATGGAAAAGATTCACCATTCTAGATGCCATTAAGAATATTTGTGATTCATGGGAGGAGGTCAAAATATCAGCATTAATAGGAACTTGGAAGAAGTTGATTCCAATACTCATGGATGACAGAGGAGTTTAAGACTTTAGCGGAGGAAGTAACTGCAGGTGTGGAAATAGTGAGGCAGGTTAGTACAGGGAAATGTGGAGATGAGACACAACATGGCCAACAGACAACATGGCTGTGAGATCCCGTTGAGACCTTGACCTTGAGGTCCCAGTTGGGACTTATTCCGGGGCCAAGGGGAGATAATTCCAAACAGGCCTCCCCGTTGGTCCCAGATAACCCCACACAAAAGGCCTCACCACTGGCCCTCACCATTGGTGGGGTAACCAATAACAGCTGGGTAGGAGTAGCAAGGGGAGGAGTAATCAATAGTTTAATAAAGGTAACCACACACGCCAAATCGCTCTCTCTGCCTAGAGGAGCCCACATCAAATCTTGGTATGTATTTTTGTCTTTCTCTCCCATTTCTCAGCAAGGTCTGTTCTTTTCCCCCATTTCTCAATAAGTTCTTTTTACTGGCCTAACTAAACTGGCATGTTCTTAAATTCTTTTATGTGACATAGCCAAGAACCTAGAGGAATCCATCATTTCCCCGGCTTCATTTGGCAAGTGAGCCAGGAGTTCTAGAGACAGGTAACCCTCCCTGACACTTGGCAAGGACTGGTGAGTCTAAACATTTAATTATAGCTGTCTGTGCCCTCTTTTGGTTCTGCCATTTTAAAGGAGTTTCTGGTTAGGCTCCCACAGGACATAAACTCGGTCTTTCCAGACTTCCGGCTTCCTCTTTGGAGGTGGTAGGGGCAAGACTCCACGCCATGTTAGATTCAAGGAAGTTCTGGGTGGCTGGTGAAACTGTCCTTGAGACCTGACTGAGCATGTGGCCTAAGTTGAGCAGGAGTCTGCCGGAAGTGTACCAGGCCCTATCTGTGAGTTCAGAATGGCTATCACCCATTATATCATTTCCTTAGACCGCTAGTTAACTCCTTTTAACTAAAAGTGCCTTTTATCTTCCAGCTACTGCTGTCCTCATTTTGGGTCTGTGAGATGCTTTAGTATGGCTTAGAAACTAAAAATGTATTTGTTAGTAAGGCATGAGCCACACCCTCTGTAGTGTCCTGAGGCTTTGCTCCTTCTCCACCCTGGGGGGTCCTGAGATTGTCTTGGGGGGTCCCTAAGGCTGTTTGCTGGCTGGTCACAGGACAATTAATCTCTAGTTTTTTAAAATGGGCTTTTAATGTTGGGTTTAACTGAGGAATTTGGCCCCTGGGAGTGGCTATTAGGTGAGCTCACTCATAGGCAGTTCCTAAGACATTTGCAAAGTAGGCAAAAGAATAGTCCCTAGCCAGCCCCTTTCCTAGGGTCAGCCTGGCTTGGGTGTTCAGTCTGGGAGCTGGACCCAGATGCCCCCAAGACCTCTAAGTCTCTGGGGATGCCCAGAGACATAAAGCTCCCAAACATCAGACTGAGGAGTTGGTGAGTAGGGCTCCCGATCTCCAGGATGCTGGATCGGTGAGCAATCTGTTCAGTCAGGTCTAGCGGTAGGACGCCATCCAGACTGATGGATGCATTTTATCCTCCTCTAGGATAATGGGCAGCTCTTCCAGCATTCCAGCAGTCTCCCTATTGGGATATCTTCTCAGAAACTGGGATGACCTACCTGCTGATGGTCTAAAAAAGAAGAAGCTAATCTTTCTCTGCAACACCATGTGGCTGCAGTACAAGCTAAAGGACAGCCAGACGTGGCCGCTAAATGGGACCTTCAATGTAAGCCCTGTACTTTAGATAGCTCTGCTGTGTAAGAGGAGGGAAAATGGGTAGACTTTCCCTATATACAGCTTTTTATAACCCTGTATCATAATAAAAACCTAAGGGGTTCTTGTTGGCTATGCTTTGCAGAAGGAAATCTCAGAGTGCAGAGTAAGCCGCCTCCCAAGGAGGAATAAGATATATTAGATGACCCCCTTCTTAGTGGCCCACCTTGCAATCACCCGGCTCCAGATCTGGAAGCCCCTTTAAATTCACCTCCAGTAGGGGCTTCAGCACTTCCCTCATGTGTCCCAAGGCCTAGTGTGGCGAGTCATACCTGAAGTGGAGCTCATCCCACCCAGCTATGAATTCTGAGGGTCTCTACCCTTTAAGGGAAGTAGCTAATGGGGACTCAGGAACCATTAGGGTGCATGCCTCCTTCTCTTTGGCTGACCTGGCACAGTGCAAAGCGAAGTTAGGTTAGTTCTCTAAGGACTCCGCCAAATTTACTGAGTGTGAGCACTTCACAACAATCTTTGAACTAACATGAGGGGACATGAACATTATTCTTTCAACTTGCTGCACATTGGAGGAAAAGCACAGCATCTGGACTGAGGCCCAAGGCCATGCCAATAAACTGGCCACCCAACAGACTAACCAGTATGTGGTGGGAGCAACAGCAGTTCCTAATACAGATCCTGGGTGGAACTATCAAAGGAGACAGGCAGATCTGAAGGCTAGACCATATGGCCACATGTTCGCTTGAAGGGATGAGGAGGTACATTACCAAAGCAGTCAATTACAATAAACTCAGGGAAATTACTTAGGAGCAAGACAAGAACCCAGCCTTATTTCAGGGAAGGGTGGTAGAGATAATGAAGAAATATACTCTAATAGGTCCTAACTCTAACGAAGGACAGATCCTCATAGCAACTTACTTCATTAGCCAGTCTGCCCCAGATATCCATAAGAAGCTGCAAAAGTTTTCTATGGGTCCCCAAACTCCCATGAACACCCTTTTAGATACAGCCTTCTCAGTCTTCAACAATTGAGACCATGCTTCCAAGGTGGAGAAGGTAAGGAGTGTAGGTTAAGGCCTGAGAACAGGCTCATGTTTTTGCAGTCACTGTTAAAGGCATCCCATCATCTTGGGGCCACCTGAGTTCAGGCTCCACATCAGCAGGAACCTACTTCAAGTGTGGAGAGGCTGGCCACTGGAAACGTGGCTGCCTCAAGCCGCCTTGCCACTGGCAGCCGCCAGAGCCTTGCTCCAGGTGCGGAAAGGATGGGCATTGGGCCCAGAAATGTACCGCTCCCCGAGGAGGATTGAGGAGGCCCAAGGCTAAGGCTAAGTGTGGCTCCCTGGACAACACCGTGAATCAACAGCCAGGAGGAGGAGACTTGAGTGACCCTTGATGTGGCAGGTTTGTTAATTTCTTAATTGATATGGGAGTCACTTGTTGCATCCTAACCTGCCACTCTGGACCTCTTTCATCTCGGTCGTGTGTTATAGTGGGAGTTGTTGAGAAACCAAAATCTAGACCTTTTACTAAACCTCTCCCCTGTAGACTAGGAAACCTAGAAAGCCATCAGTTCTTAGTTATTCCAGAATGTCCGTTCCCATTAATGGGACAAGACCTTCGCCATTCTCTAAGGGCTAGCGTTTGATTAGTAGACACCATCCTGAACCCCCAGGTGTATATAACGCCTTGGAAATGAGAGTGGGTGAGCCTGGGTTTGAAACTGTCTGGCTATAGATTGAGCATCAGACCCAGGGACCCTACTAACTCCTCAAGAAATAACTGACCAAATAAATTCTTTGGTATGGGATATGGGAGTTCCAGGTCAGGCACTCCGGGTTCCCCCAGTTTCCATTGCTTTTAATACCAATCAGCCCTACCCTCAAAGAAAGCAGTACCCCCTTTAGGAAGAAGCTGTTAAAGGCCTCTGGCTCATGATTAAGAAATTCTTGGAGAATGGCCTTCTAACCCTCTGCCAATTTCCTTGCAACATGTCCATTCTTCCTGTAAAAAAGCCCAATGGCACTTACCGGCTGGTTCAAGACTTAAGAGCAGTCAATAGCTTTGCCTTACCCATTCATCCAGGTGTGCCCAACCCTTATACTCTGCTAAACCAGGTCCCAGAAACTGCAGCCTGGTTTACTGATCTTGACTCAAAGGATGCCTTTTTTTTGCACTCTTCTCCACCCATACTCCCAATTCCTTTTTGCCTTGGAATGGCAGGAGTCCACCTTTAAACCTCTAGTCCAGCTTACGTGGACTGTGTTGCCACAGGGTTCTGACACAGCCCCCATATTTTGGGGAATGCCTTAGCTCAGGACCTAGCTGATCTCCACTTGCCTCAGAGCTCACTTTTATGATATGTGGATGATCTGTTGCTTTGTAGTCCAAAAAAGGAAATTTCCAATGCCAACACCATTTTGGTCCTTAACTTCCTAGCCGATAGGGGCTACAGAGTGTCAGCATCCAAGGCACAAATCTCTCAGCAGAAAGTCTCCTACTTAGGGTTTATTCTCACCCCTGGGGAAAGGTCTCTCTCCCCAGAAAGAGTTCAAGCCATCACCAGTATTCCCCAGCCCCAAAGAAAGAAACAACTGCGGGCTTTCCTCGGGATGGCTGGTTACTGTAGACTGTGGATACCCAGGTTTGGTGAAATAGCCTGGCCACTGCACAGTGCTATTGCGGGGGCTGATAACCATCCCTTAGAATGGGGAACAAGCCAGGAAGCTGCCTTCTGTGTCTTAAAACAGGCCTTAAACAGCCCTCCCGCCTTAGGAGTTCCTAACCTAAGCAAGCCTTTCTTTCTATACGTAATTGAGAAGAAGGGAGTGTCTCTAGGAGTGCTAGTCCAGAAACTGGGAGAAATTTCTTGACCAGTAGCTTATTTCTCTAAGCCCCTGGATAACACAGTGCAGGGATGGCCACCTTGCCTGAGAGTAGTGGGGGCAACCGCCATTTTAATTGAGCAAGACACCAAATTAAGTTGAGGGCAAACTCTCACAGTCTCCCCCCCACACCAGGCGAAAGATGAGCTTGGGGCCAGGGGCCACCAATGGCCTACAGGCAGCCGGTTAATTAAATACCAGGCTCAATTACTATAGACCCCTGAGGTGTGTCAGCCCCTCAACCCAGCCACCCTGCTACCGGCAGAGGGCCCAAGGTCAGATCCTGAGGGACCCCTTCTCCACTCTCGCCTTGAAACTCTTAAAACTACTCAAGCTGTCCAGCTTTAAAGGATGAGCCCCCAGCCAACCCAGGCTGTGAGTAGTTCACAGATGGAAGTAGTTTTATTAGGGAAGGAATTAAAAGGGCAGACTATGCAGTGGTTTCTCAATTTGAAACCATAGAAGCACAAGTTCTTCCCCCTGGGACCTCAGCCCAGAGGGCAGAGCTGATCGCCCTCACCTGAAGCTTAAAACTGGCAGCTGGGAAAAGAGCTAACATTTACGTAGACTCCAAGTATGCTTTCCTTGTCCTTCATGCCCACTCTCCTGTGTGGTGAGAACGAGGCTTGCTTAGTAACAGTGGGTCACCAATAAAGCACAGGCAGGAAATCCTGCACCACTAACTAGAGGCTGTTCTGTTGCCCCGAGAAATAGCAGTTATGTTTTGCCCGGGGCACCAGAAACCAGACACTGCTCTAGCCACGGGAAATGCCCAAGCAGATGCAGCAGCTAAAGCTGCAGCGCAAAGCTCAGTCTCCCTTATCCCAGAACCTGTCCCACTACCTAAGGCTCCAGATTATAACCAGGATAAGGAAACTAAAGCGGCTAGCCTAGGGTTCACCCTGGAAGATAGTGGGTGGTTTGTCAAGGAAGCTCAAGTCTACCTGCCAGGAGCGGTGCAGTGGAAGTTCCTTCACCAAACTACTCATCTAGGGAGGGCTGCCCTAACCGGCTTAGCCAAACAGGTCTTTGAGAGTCAGGGCCTGGCAAAAACAATCAAAGAGGTCACCAAAAGTTGCTACTTATGTGCAATTAATGACCCAAACAATGTGGGGCTTAACAAACCTCCTCCCTTAAAGCCCCTGTCCAGATGTGGGGATTATACCCTGGGAGGACTGGTAGATAGATTTTACCCACATGACGTCTTGCCAAGGCCGTAAGTACCTCTTAGTACTGGTCGATACTTTTACTGGATGGGTGGAAATGTTTCCCACCAGAAGGGAAATGGCAAACAAGGTGGCTAAGGCCCTCCTAAGGGAAATCGTTCCCAGGTTCAGACTGCCTAAGTACCTCCAAAGTGACAATGGGCCAATTTTTTATTTTGTTTTAAAAAATAACACAAGGTCTCTTGGCTGCCCTTGGAATTAAATATCATCTTCATATTCCTGGAGCCCCCAATCCTCAGGGAAAGGAGAAAGAGCTAACCATTCCCTGAAAAATATTCTGGCCAAACTTTGCCAGGAAACTACATCACCTTGGGTCACCAATCTGCCCATTGCTTTGCTGAGGCTGCATGTAGCTCCAAAGGACCCGCTTCAGCTTAGCCCCTTTGAGATGGTCTGTGGGCGACCTTTCCTCACCTAGGACATGGTACTAGATCAGGAAACCCAGGAGCTCACCAAATATTTTATCAACCTAGGAGAAATTCAACAAGTTATCCAGGAGCTCAGCAACAAAATCCTCCCTTGCCCCAACCATGAGTTGCCTTTACCTGAAGTTGAACCAGGAGACCAGGTTCTGATCATAACCTGGCAGGAGAACAGGCCTCACTCCCAATTAGAGCCAAAGTGGAAGGGACCTTACTCTGGTTCTGATCACTCCCACCAATGTTAAAGTTAAAGGACTTGCCAGCTGGGTGCACTTATTCTGAGTGAAGCCTGCTGTCCAAGAAAATGCCAGCTCACCGGAAGCACCTGATGAAACGTTCAAGTGCTGCCATTGGGTGGCCTGAGATACCTCTTCAAGAGAAGTTAAGTAGTGTTTGTGCCAAAGCCAGTACATAAATTGTGTGCTATTCCCTCTAACGCTGGCCCAAATGAAGCTTCATGTATTCTACTACATCATCCTATGGCTGGGGGGACAGCAAGCCAAATGACCCTTAAGAAATCTTGTCCAAAAAGCAGCCGACTTAGCCAACAAATCCTCATGTTGGCTCTGTGTGTCCCAAGCAGAGACATCCATGGCCTGGCCAGCTGCTCCCAAGCACTGGGCAATCACCAATCTCACAGTCTGATCTATTGCCACGGTATCGCCCAGTGCAGGGGTAGAATACTGACAACCCATCAGCCAGCTTCTCACCACACTCTGAGCTAGCAACATCACCTTAGAATAGGGGTTCTTAACCTTTTTTGTTCCACGGACTCCTTTGCCAGTCAGGTGAAAACCATGGAGCCCTTACTAAGTCCACATTATACTGTATACTATTAATAAATATATCACACCTATACTAACACATCCCCACAAGAATAATTTTTTTTTAAAAATATATTTCAATTCAAGCTCATTGACTCCTTGTTAAGAACTCCTGCTCTATTGGGAACTATATACACTTCAGTCCACATACCTAACAACACTACCTTCCCCATCAGTATCTACTCCAATGCCTCCCAACACTCCTCTCCTCCTTTCCTGGGCCAACTTAATTATATCTCCTGTAACAACACCTTCCAGATGTCCCCCCAGCTGATCAAACACTTAGGTTTGCTGACTGCTTCCGCTCCAGTGGTTTACCTAACCCCATACCCCATCAATGCTATAATGCTTACCAGCACCAAAGATCCACTCAAGGCTCAGCAGCCTAGGCGAGGAATAGTAAGGAACTCAAACACTACCCAGGATTGCTGGGGACACCCTGCTAGTTCTTGTAACTCTATACTTCTAAATACAATGTATGCCTACCAAAGCATCCCACCAAAGATGCCATGGGCTTCTGGTAAACTAGACCCCTATGGCTTGGGAGGAGAAGCTAACCTTATCTGGGACACCCAGAGAAGCATCCTGTTTCATGACCCAGGGCCCAATGTGTGTATGTCGGTACTGTCTGCTAGCAGGTTAACCAATGAACTGGTAACTGTAAGCTCTGAAGAGGGCTCCAGCTCACCAATAAGTAATCTTATAATTACTGCTACTTTAAACTATTAAGATGGAATTTTCTTTCTCTGCAGAGAAGGCCTACCTCTCCTTGCCTCCCCTTTGGACTGGTTTATGCTCACTAGCATACATCACCCCCTTTATCTACTGTGGTCCTGAAAACCTCACCGTGCCATTTCCTGTATTTTCTCATCATACAAAGGTCAGTGCCCCTTTTCATTCCCCTCCTAGTTGTTCTAGGCATAACTACTGCTGTGGGAATTGGGGTTGGCAGTTTATACCAAACTCAGCAGGTCTACCACCACCTCTTCCTGGAGTTAAGAGTGTTTGTACAAGAAACTAGCCATGGCTTAGAAGTCTGAAGACAGCAAACAGACTCTCTTGCTGCTGTGGTACTGCAAAATCATAGGGCACAGGAAGGGACATTCTTGTTTCTCAAGGAAGAATGCTGTTTCTATGTAAATCGCTCCAGAATAGTCCTAAACAGCATTCAAAACCTGTAAAATGAAGCCCACCAACTTCAGGAGGATGCAGCCTTTGGAAGCACCTGGCCTTTCCCATTCTCATGGTCCAGTATGTCATGGCTGACCCCTTTTTAAGCCTGCTTACCACCATCTTCTTTATCCTTTTAGTGGGGCCAGTTATCTCCAAAATTCTAACTAAGTTTATTTCTTCAAGAATCAATGCCTTCTGGAACAAGATATTAGTTGTGTGGGGATTTCATCCAGTTCCAACCACGGTGTCAGACCTGTCTTTCCTTGACCTTAATAGAATAGCCAGAGGTTTACGCCCTATCAGGTAGGGACTACTACCCTAACCATCAGGAAGTAACCACAGAAAAATGACCATCACCCCTCAGCACCTCCTTAAGAATAAGGGTGTGAACTCTCTGAAGGGGGAGTTGAGGCAGGTTACAGGGAAATGAGGAGAAGATGAGCCACAACATGGCCGGTAGACAAGATGTCCACAAGACTCTGCTGAGACCTTGACCTTGGTCCCAGTTGGGACTCTTTCTCGTCCAAGGGGAGGCTCCAGATAATTCCAAACAGGTCTCCCCATTGGTCCTGGATAGCCCCATACAAAAGGCCTCACCATTGGCCTCACCATTGGTGAGATAACCAATAAGAGCTAGGGCCCCTCCCCTTAGCATTAGCAAGGGGAGGAGTAATTAATAGTTTAATAAAGGTGACCACACAAGCCAGATCACTCTCTCTGCCTAGAAGAGCCCACATCAAATCTCAGTGCATATTTCCATCCTCTTCCATTTCTCAGCAAGCTCTGTTCTTTTCTCCCATTTCTCAATAAATTCTTTTTACTGGCCTAACTAAACTGGCATGTTCTTAAATTCTTTTATGCAACATAGCCAAGAATCTAGAGGAATCCAACTCTTCCTGGCTTCAACTGCAAAAGAACTAGAATTAGAAATGGAGTCTGAAGATGTGACTGAATTGCTGCAATCTCATGATAAAACATATGAGGAGTTGCTTCTTATGGATGAGCAAAGAAAGTAGTTTCTTGAGATGGAATCTACTTTTGGTGAAGATGCTGTGAATATTGTTGAAAAGACAAAGAAATGGATTTAGAATATTACATCAACTTAGTTGATAAAGCAGTGTCAGGGTTTGAGGGGATTGGCTCCAATTTGAAAGAAATTCTACTGTGGGCAAAATGCTATCAAACAGCATTTCATGCTAGAGAGAAATCTTCCCAGAAAGGAAGAGTCATCAATGTGGCAAAATTAATTGTTTTATTTTAGGAAATTGCCACAGCCACCCCAACCTTTAGTAACCACCCCCTGATCAGTCAGCAGCCATCAACATTGAGGCAAGACCCTCCACCAGCAAAAAGATTAATACTTGCTGGAGGGTCAGGTGGTGGTTAGGAATTTTTAGCAATATAATTAAGGTATGTACATTGTTTTTTTTAGACAAAATGCTATTGCACACTTAATATACTACGGTATGTGTAAATATAACTTTTATATGCACTAGGAAACCAAAAACTATAGATAATGGTTGTGTGTTTGTTTTGGGTGGGAGGTGGTAAGAGGTCAGGAAAAATAGTTGCAGGAGAGCTATTAGATGACTGAGGCAGAACAGGTCAGAAATTTTAATGATGTGGATTTAGGATGGTGGAGGAGGATAGGAAGTGGGTTGGATTTGAGATTAGATTTTGTAAATAGAGATAGTAAAGTAGGTCTTGTTGATAGACTGGATGAGGGAACAGAGGATAAGGAAAAATAATCAAGGATAATTCCAAGGTTTTGGCTTGAGGAATGGGTGGATTCTGGTGCCGTTTATTGAGATGTGGAAGACTGGGGGGAGAATATAGTTTAGGACAGAAGGTGGTTTGAAAGAATTCTATTTGGACATGATAAGTTTGAGATGCCTTTAGCCAATTCAAATAGGGATGGGAAGTAGGTAATGGGAAATACGAGGAAAGAAGAAAAATTTCAATCCTGAGAACACGTAAATGGTATTTTTATCGATCTTCTGGGGGATGATCATCTAAAGAAAAATAGAAGATGAATAAGAGAAGCGGGGCCTGGGAAAGAGTCCTGGGGAATGACAGCATTTATGGTAGCAAGTGACAGAAACCACGTCAAACCAGCTTAAGCAAGTTAGAAACAAATGGAAGTTATCAGAAGGATTCTGGGGTATTTCAAGCAGCTGGATGCAGGAACTGGAAAGGAACTCCCACGAATTTTACACATTCATCTCTTTTTCCTGGCTACATCTTTACTGGGTTCAATTTGCTTTTTTCCTTCTCATTCTGAGAGCAGCTTTTTCACACTTCTTTCTGTACATAGCCACCACATAGTGTTTACATTTTCTTATCTATTCAAGGGAACAGTCTAGCCTTATTGGTAGGTCTCATACCAATTCCAAATTCACTAGAGAGGATCTGACTGGCCCAACTTTCATCACATGGCTACCATGGCCCAATAAACTATGCCCAGGAGGGTCACGTGTTAGAAACATGGCTGCTTGGGAGCTTAACCCTGTGGCTGCTTGGGAGCTTAACCCTGTGTGTGAAAGTCATTTCTCAGAGAAAGAGGGTTCCTGTGAGCTGAGCTGGGCACTTAATCCATCATCATCTGGGCCATACCTTCTTGCCTGTCTCAACTTTAGGCAGACACTTGTCACTTGCATTTCTGATAGCTGCCCCCACACTCGGCGCTGAATTGCCTTCTTGACTTTCCTTAAGCCTTTGCCTCTTCCTGAAATTCTGGACCCATCTTTCTTTGCCCATCCTTCAGGGCTCAGATCCCCTGTTACTTCCTCCAGGAAGCCTTTCCAGACTCTCCAGGGAGCCAAGGGCTCACCTCCTGCACTTCAAATGCAAAAGCATCCTGAATACAAGCACTTATCTCATTATGTTCAACTACTTGTTTTCAAATTGTCTTCTCTCCAGGGCAGGAGCCATGTTTGAGTCATTGCTGCAGCCCAGCTTCTGAGCCACAGCAGATCTTCAAAATATGCTTGTAGAGCCCAAGTAACAACTGGTTGAGGAGACGACATCAATGAATACATCATAATACAGTCTGATCAGTGCAAAGGATGGAAGCAGGTTCAGGATGCAGAGGGTAGAGATTATTAATTCCATCAGATGGGGAGGGAAAGGATGATTTTTCTAGGACTGTGACTTTGGAATGGAGATTTGGAGAATGTTTAGGAACTGTTCCAACAGAAAATGGGTGGCGGAGATGTCATTTGAGAACTTTATTGGGAATTGGAGAAAAAAGAGGGCTATGTCACAATCCCTGTCTTTGGGAGGTACATTTTAATTAGGTAGACAAGAGTGAGCTGAACCACAAAGCAAGACTGCCTGAACTACATGCAGGTTGTTTGCTGTTTGCTGATAAGGGAGCCAGCTGGTAATACCACATGGTTTGCACCAGGGAAAAAAATATATCTGCAAAATGACTAATAAGGGTGTTTAGCCTCTCCCTGCTGTCTGCATAAGACCCAGAAAGGCCTGGCCAGAGAGGGTGTGGACCAGCCAGAGAAGGGAGTATTAAAAGGAGAAGCACCTCTGGGTAGAAGATTCCTATAGTGAAGAGCCTGGGAAAATGCATGGGACTTGAGTTCAGTATGTTTTTTTTTTTAAACCTTTTTTTTTTCATTTGAGAAATTGTGAGTTAACAAAACAATCATGTATTCCATACAGGAGTCCCATACATCACCCCACCACCAACACCTTATATTACTATGACACATTTATTACAAATGATGAAAGAACATCATCACAATATGACTGCTATCTATAATCCATAGCTTATATTTGCTGTGTTTTTCCCACAAACCATCTTATTATTAACACCATGTAGTAGTATTGTATATTTGTTATAGTTCATGAGAAAGCATTCTCATATTTGTACTGTTAACCATAGTCCATCATTCACCTCGGGGTTCACTGTGTTATATGTTGCTTTGCCTTGTTTAATCCATCCAAAGCGTATACTCAGTGGCTATCAGTTTCATCACAGAGTTGTGCTGTCATCAGCTCAGTCCATTTCAGAACGTTTTCATTAATCCAAAAGGTAAAATCCCATACACCCATATACTTTATATTCCCCCATGATTGACCCTTATTGATATAGTACTTTTTTTGTCATTACTGTAAAAATATTACAATATTACTATTAACAACAGTCTATACATTACATTAGTTGTACCTCTAACTTTCTTTCAATTGACATTAACCTCCCTAGACTATCCCGTCAGCCACAATCACATTTATAAATCAGCAGTGTTAGTTATACTCAATATATTGTGTTACCATCAACTCTAACCATTTCTCCACATTAACAATCCCCTTTGTTAAACATTATACATACATTCAGCATAAGCACCCCCTTCTCAACCCACATTCTATCTCCTAGTAATCTATACTCTATAGATTAACTCCATGAGTTTACTCAATGTATTTAATTCGTATTAGTGAGACCATACAATATTCGGCTTATTCCACTCAACATAATGTCCTCAAGGTTCATCCATGTTGTCATATGCTTCCCAAGTTCATTTCTTTTTACAGCTGAATAGTATTCCATCCTATGTATATATCACATTTTGTTTATCCATTCATCAGCTGATGGACACCTGGGTTGTTTTCATCTTTTAGCAATTGTGAAAAATGTCACCATGAACATCAGTGTGCAAGTGTCTGTTTGCTTCCTTGCTTTCAGTTCTTCTGAATATATTCCTAGTAGTGGGAGTGCGGGATCATGTGGCAGTTCTATATTTAGCTTTCTTAGGAACTGTCAAACTGTCTTCCAGAGAGGCTTCACCATTTTAAATTCCCACCAACAGTGAAGGAGTATTCCTTGTTTTTCCCATCCCGTCAGACACCTGTAGTTTTGCATTTTTTTTTTTAATGGCCATTCTGTGAGGCATGAAATGATATCTCATTGCAGTTTTGATCTGCATTTGTGTAACAGCTAGTAATATTGAGCATCTTTTCATGTACTCTTTGGCCGTAAGTATCTCTTCTTGGGAAGAAATTTCTGTTCAAGACTTTTGCCTGTTTTTAAACTGGGTTGCTTGTCTCTTTATTGTTGAGTCGTATGCTCTCTTATATAACATGGAGATCAAATCCTTATCGGATATGTGGTTTCCAAAAATTTTCTCCCAATAGGTAGGCTGGATTTTCACCTTCTTAAAAAAGTAATTTGAAGTAAAAATTGTTTAATTTTGAGGAATTCCTATATCTATTTTTTCTTTCATTGCTCACGCTTTGGGTGTAAGATTTAAGAAACTATACCTACCACAAGATCTTGAAGATATTTCTGTACATTTTCTTCTTGGAGTTTTATGGTTCTAGCTTTTGTATTGAGGTCCTTGATGGATTTTGGGTTAATTTTTGTATAAGGTGTGAGATAGGGGTCCTCTTTCTTTTACCTATGGATAGTTCTCTTAGCACTATTTGTTGAATAGACTGCTCTGACCCAGTTGGGTAGGTTTCATAGCCTTGTCAAAAACCACTTGACCATATTTGTTAGGGTCTATTTTTGAATTCTCGATTTGGTTCCATTGGTCAATTTGTCTATTTTTATGTCAGTACCATGCTCTTTTTACCAATAAGCTAAATAATATGCTTTAACGTCAGGAAGTGAGAGTCCTCCAACTTGTTCTTCTTTTTTAAGACATTTTTGGCTATTCGGGGCCCCTTACCATTCCAAACAAATTTAATAATTGGCTTTCCATTTCTGTAAAAAAAGGCTGTTGGAATTTTTATTGGGATTGTCTTGAATCTGTAAATCAGTGGTAAGTAGAATTGACATCTTAACAATATATAGTTTTCCAATCCATGAACATGGAATGTCCTTCCATTTATTTAGGTCTTCTTGGTTTCCTTTAGCAATGTTTTGAAGTTTTCTGAAAACAGGTCCTTTATGTCCTTGCTTAAGTTTATTCCTAAATATTTGATTCTTTTAGTTATTATTGTAAATGGAATTTTTTATGACTTCCTCCTCAGATTGCTCATTAGTAGTGTATAGAAATGCTACTGATTTTTGCATATTAATCTTGTATTCCACCACTTTGCTGAACTCCTCTATTAGTTCCAGTAGCTTTGTTGTAGATTTTTTTGGGGGATTTTCTAGGTATAGGATCATATTGTCAGTGAATAGCAAAAGTTTTACTTCTTCTTTTCCTATTTGGGTGCCTTTTATTTCTGTTTCTTGCCTAGTTGCTCTAGCTAGAACCTCTGGGACAATATTGAGTAACAATGGTGACAGTGGGCATCCTTGTTTGTTCCTGATCTCAGTAGGAAAGATTTCAGTCGTTCACCACTGAGTACAATTATAGCTGTAGGTTCTTCATATATGCACTTTTCAATATTGAGAAAGCTTCCTTCTATTCCTATGTTTTGGAGTGTTTTTTTAAAATCAAGAATGGGTGTTATATTTTGTCAAATGCCTTTTCTGCATCAATCTAGAGGATCATGTGATTTTTCTTCTTCAATTTAAACCAATTTATCAATGTGGTTTATTACACAAATTGCTTTTCTTATGTCAAATCACCCTTGCAATACCTGGGGTAAAACCCACTTGATTGTGGTGTATAATTCTTTTAATGTGCTTTTGGATTTTGTTTGCAAGTATTTTGTTGAGGGTTTTTGCATCTATATTTATAAGAGATATTGGTCTGTAAACGTCTTGTTTTTGTAATTTCTTTTTTTGTGTGTGTCTGGTTTTGGTATTAGGGTGATGTTGGCTTCATAGAATGAATTTGGTAGCTTCAATTTTTTGGAAGAGTTTGAGCAAGACTGGTATTAGATCTTCTTGGAATGATTTGTAGAATTCACCTGTGAAGCCATCTGCTCTTGGGTTTTTCATTTTTGGGAGGTTTTTGATGACTGTTTCAATCTCATTACTTGTAATTGGTTTGTTGAGGTCTTCTAATTCTTCTAGGGTCATTGTAGGTTTTTTGTGTTTCTAGGAATTTGTCTGTTTTGCCTACATTGTATAGTTTTTTTTGGTATACAGTGGTTCATATTGCTCTTTTATGATCTCTTTTATTTCTGCGGGGTCAGTGGTAGTGTCCCCCCTCTCATTTCTGATTTTATTTATTTGCATCTTCTCTCTTTTTCCTTTGTCAGTCTAGCTAAGGGCTTGTCCATTTTGTGGCTCTTATTAAAGAACCAGCTTTTGGTTTTTTGAGTCTCTCTATTGTTTTATTTTGTTCTCAATTTCATTTATTTCTGCTCTAATCTTTGTTATTTCTTTCCTTCTGCTAGCTGTGGGATTAATTTGCTGTTTTTTCCTAGTTCCTCCAAGTGTGCAGCGAAGTCTTCAATTTTAGCTCTTTCCTCTTTTTTTAACATAAGCATTGAGGGCTATAAATTTCCCTCTCAGCACTGCCTTCACTGTATCCCATAGGTTTTGATATCTTATGTTCTTTTCATTCTTCTTGAGATATTTTACTGTTTTCTCTTGCAATTTCTTCTTTGACCCACTTTTTATTTAAGAGTGTGTTGTTTAATCTCCATGTATTTGCAAATTTTCCCCTTTTCTGCCTGTTATTGATTTCTAGCTTCATTTCATTATGATCGGTGAAAGTGCTGTGTATAATTTAAAACTTTTTTTTTTCTCCTTATAACATGTCTTTAATTCCAATCAGACAAATTTCACAGCCTTTAATAAGTCATATTCAACTTCACCTGTATGGCTTTGCTCAAGTTACAGAGGTCTAGAGATCTTTACTTTGCCATTATTTATCTAATTCTTGTATTTCTCTTAAGGTGCATATCAAATCCTGTCCACCTCATTTGACGCTTCAAGCCACGTGAATTTCTCCTTTCTCTCAACTATAATATATTTACACTCACTTGTCTGATTTAACTCCTTCACAGAATATATAGTTCTTGAGATCTGAGCAAAGACCATTTTTTCTTTTTCCTTTTCAACTGTTCATGGTACCTAGCAAAAAGTTGGAAACTTTGTAAGTTCACACAAATCTCTTAGTCTTTGCTTGCAAATATCTAAATGATTATTAGCAATTGTTTCTGCTGTTTTTCTCCCTAATTAAAATGCTAGCATCTTTGATTCTAAAAAAAATATGGAATGCTTCATGAGTTTGCGTGTCATCCTTGTGCAGGGGCCATGCTAATCTTCTCTGTATTGTTCCAATTTTAGTATATGTGCTGCCGAAGCGAGCACTAATTTAAAACTTTTAACATTTGTTGGGATCTGTCTTGTGACCCAACAAATAGTCTATCCTGGAGAAAGATCTGTGAGCAATTGAGAAGAATGTACATCTTGTTGTTCTGGGGTGTAATGCTTTTTAAATGTCTGTTAGGTCCATTTTACCATATTATTCAATCTGTTTCTGTATGTATTCTATGTCCATTT
This sequence comes from Cabassous unicinctus, assembly GCA_029593785.1. NCBI lineage: Eukaryota > Metazoa > Chordata > Mammalia > Cingulata > Chlamyphoridae > Cabassous > Cabassous unicinctus. The sequence goes on along the minus strand of JAQZBX010006459.1, from coordinate 2,471 downwards.
GTTCTGTCCAATGCTGAGAGTGGTTTATTGAAGTGTCAAACTATTATTGTAGAGAAGTCTATCTCTCCCTTCAGTTTTGGCAGTGTGTTTCTCATGTATTTTGGGGAACCCAAGTTAGGTGCATAAATATTTATGATTGTTGTTTCTTCTTTGTGAATTGCTCCTTTTATTAATATATAATGACCTTCTTCATCTCTTAACAGTTTTTTTAAAATTTATAATTTACTACTTCATTGTATATGTCTTTTTAAAGATTCCTCAAATCTTTTATGGAAAAAGGTGGGGTATAAATAAACTTACCTAATGTTAGAGAAAAACGGCACTTACTGGGACACAGGGACTGACAATTGCGGGAAGAAAGATTATTGGGAAGCTCTCCCAATGGAGAGGGTCTGAAGAGAGACTTCAGCCCGCCCCCAGAGGGTGGTGGATAGGGCTTTATATTGTACATCAATAGGCAGGGAAACCGAGTACAGTTTCCAAATGACCAGGGAGGAGTGGGCTAGGAGGTCTTGGAATGTGGGAGGGTTTGGGGAGGAAGTGATGGCCCTTATCTGCTCCATTTTGTTTATTGTTGGGAGGGGATGAGCTGCCCCTAGGCTATGGCTTGCTCAATCCTTTAGATGGGTTATGGCTGGAGGCTGCCTTTCCTCAACCTATGCCACAGGGGCATTGATTCATCTCATAACAGTTTTGCATTTAAAATCTGTATTTTCTGATATTAGTGTGGCTACTCCAGATCTTTTTTGGTTACTATTTGTGTAGAATATCTTTTTCCAACCTTTCCCTCTCATACTGATTGTGTCCTTGTATCTAAGGTGAATCTCCTGTAGACAGCATATAGATGGCTTATATTTTTAAAATACATTCTGTTAGTCTATGTCTTTTAATTGGGAAGTTCAGCCTATTAATGTTCAATGTTATTACTGTAAAGGCATTACTTACTTCATCCTTTTTGTCCTTTGATTTCCTGTTGTCATATCTTACTATTTTCTGTCTTTTTACCCTTTCAGTTACCCTTACTAATATTCATTTCTGCACTCTTTTCTAAGTCTCTCATCCTTTTCTTTTCCTTTTAGGCTGCAGAACTCACTTTAGTATCTCTTCTAAATCTGGTCTTTTGCTAACAAACTCTGTTTTTTGTTTTGTTTTTTTTTTGTCTGTGAAGATTTTAAACTCACTTTCATTTTTGAAGGACAGTTTTGTTGGATAAAGGATTCTTGACTGCTTGACTTGCAGTTTTTCTCTTTCAGAACCTTAAATATCTCATACTATTGCCTTCTCACTTCCATGGTTTCTGATGAGAGATTGGCACTTAATCTTATTGAGCTTCCCTTGTATGTGATACACTGCTTTTCTCCTGCTGCTTTCAGAATCTTCTTTTTATCTCTGGCATTTGACACTCTGTGTATTAGATGTCTTGTAGTATGTCTATTTGGATTTATTCTGTTTGGAGTGTGTTGTCCTTCTTGGATATTGATATTTATGTCTTTCATAAGGGCTGGAAAGTTTTTGCTCATTATTTCCTCAAATATTTTTTTCTGCCCCTTTTCCATTCTCTTCTCCTTCTGGGACACTGATAATGCATATGTTTCTGTGTTTTGCATTGTCATTCAGTTCCCTGAGACTCTGTCCCATTTTTCCATTCTTTTCTCTTCTTGTTCTCCTATCTTTTCAAGTTCACATGCTCTGCCCTCCAATTCACTTATTCTGTCCTCAACCAATTGAAATGTTATTATGTGCCTCTAAAGTATTAATAATCTCATCTATTGTGTCTTTCATTCCCACAAGCTCTGTTTCTTTTCTTTGCAGGCTTTCAAATTCTTCTTTATGTTCACCCAGTGAGTGTAAATTGTCTTCTTAATATCCTTTATCTTTATCCCAGTGTCTTCTTAAAATCCTATATCATTTTTAGGAGATTTGTGTGAACATCTTTGATTAGTTGTCTTAAATTCTGTTTCTCATCAGGACTTTTGATTTGACCCTTTGGTTGGGCCATTTTCTTTCTGTTTCTTAGTATAACGTGTAATTTTTTGCTTAGACAGTTACTACCGGGCTGTTTATTTATACCATGGACAGTATAAAGCACACCACAATATGTCTCACTTAATCCTCACAACAACTGAATGAGGTAGGCACTACCTAGAGAAAATTCTCATTTTCCAGATGAGGGATCTGAAGCTCAGCTAATGTCAAAGTACTTAGAATCCTCTTCCTGGCTGCCTGGCTGCTGCTCATCTCTCCAGTCTCTGCTTGAATGAGATTCTTCAGGGAAGCCTATTCTCACCACTCAGTCTCCAGCAGGCTCTCTCCATACTCTCATAGCAACGCAGTGGCTTTTAACCACAACTCAACATTTGTTATTTCGGTTTCTGTGGGTTAGAAGTCTGGGCATTTCATAGCTGCATCTTCTGCTTTTCAGTCTCTCACAAGGCTTCAATCTAGATATTGGCCAGGGCTGGGGTCTCCTC